>CASHTH010003386.1:0-61572 GCA_030341885.1 Geodia barretti
AAAATCAACCCATAAGTACTAGCTAGGTTTGAGCTTACGTGCTAGGCGTCCAACGGTGCAGACCAGCCTGGAAAACATCTTTATGCCAGTTAGAAGTCGCCTGGTTGACTGCAAAAACCACCACCGGTTTTCTGTTGTTTGGTTGGTGTCTCTATTTTAGCGCACGATTTGAAATTATTTCCTCCGCTAAATTAGAGGTTCTTCGACCTTCGACCTCCATGTGGCTGCTGCGTCGTCAAGGATGGTGAGTCAGTTTTATCTTGTCGGATCTGCCGAGAGGCGGGCGTTTGTAGCTCTGTTGGAACATATTCTGCTAGAAAATGGAGTCATTTTGATTGTGAACCCTGTCACCGTGTAGGTGAACGTCCCCAAACAGCGCAAGACGTTCTGTAAGACTTGCAAGTGCCACTCCTTGTTCAAGGTCACCCAATACAAGGCGGGGAAGGCATCTCTTTACGCTCAGGGTGAGCTGCTGTATCCAGTATAACCGTCCCTATCGCAATACCAAACTGGTGTGTGTGTCTTCAGGGAAGAGGAGGTACGATAGGAAGCAGAGAGGGTATGGGGGACAGACTAAACCAGTTTTCAGGAAAAAAGTGAGCCAATCAATGAACTAGCATGCCTCAGAAATTGTTTTACGTTTATTCTCCCCATCTTTTTTCTTTCCCACTGCGGCAATGCAGGCGAAGACAACGAAGAAGGTTGTCCTGAGAATGGAGTGCTCCAAATGCCACAAGAGAAAACAAGTCTCTCTCAAGAGGTGCAAACATTTTGAGCTCGGAGGAGACAAGAAGCGAAAGGTGCGCAGCTCAGAAACGCAGTTCTACTTATTTTATATTTTCTTTCCCGCTTTCCCTCCCTTGTCTCCTTTCTCTGTTCTTCTCTTGCAGGGCCAGATGATCCAGTTCTAGGAATACTATAATTTTTAATGTTCTCTCGTTGTAAATATTGCTCTCATCGAAGTCCGGTAAAAAAATTGTGGTCACGTGTGTGCGGGTCAAAGGTCGGCTAGTTGTTCCAACTGGAGCCCACCAGAGAATTGAAGAGCCGAGGAGCTAACAAGCTCGCATGGATCTGGAGAATTGTCGCCCCGTGAGCCATTAGCTATAGTAGCAGAAACAGTAGGCTCGGGCAGCGTGTCTGTACGTTACAAGTTCGCTGTCCTTGCCGGCGGTATAATGAAACTTGACGCTGCGCTCTCTTCCCATTTCTCTCAGGCGGTGGAAGAGGAGCAAATCGACAATCTAAACGACGAGACTTTCGGAGACGGCGCAGTAGGTTAGTCGGTCCCTCTCCTATAAACTAGCCGCGAGTCAGGGAGGTTTATGAATCGTTCTATAATTATGTAGGTGATACTTTCATACTGTACAATCCAGTGACAAAGTACAGGTGGTAACTGTCTGTCTCTGTGCTAATACAGAAGATGACTGGGAGGCAAGTCACCTGGCCAAACTTGACGGCGATGGGATTCCCCTCCCCGTCGAGGGATTACATCATGATGATGCAATCCTGGGAGCCGTAACGACCACGATGACAGCGCCCCAGAACGGCAGCCACACCCCAAAATCGTCCTCAGCAGTTGGAGAGGTCAGTGGAACCTCTCTCTAAGGAGACCCCTGAAATGAGGACACCTCTTATGGACACCTTTTCCCCCAAGAACAGTTCTTGCTTGCAATAAGGACACCTCACTAGGACACTTCTGTCCCATTGGTGTCTGAATTAGAGGATTCTACTTGTTTACCATGTCAGCTGTATTTCGCAATCTTTCTCTATTCACAGCTGGATTCCTCTCTTGCCAGTTTGAATCTGAAGAGTCTGTGGCCCTCTTCCCCCAAACAGGTTAGAAAGACCGGTTTTTGACTGGTTTGGTGGGAAGTTGTTTATCCTCTTCACTTATACTTTATAGACGTCTACGTTGGAGTCTATTTGGAGCTCACCCGAGTTGCCACGGCCGCGGGATGCCACACCTCCAAGGGGCGGAGTCCCGCCTGGTGCAATATCATTGGAGGAACTTGAGAGAACCTACACATCCTCACCCCCTCCCCCAAACCACACCCCTCCCGCCATTGACCACACCCCTCTTCCTTCTCAGTACAGCAGAAGGTATATAGAAACAGTTGAGTGGGAAAATTTGTCATTTTATTTGCCTGCTTGACTCTACAATTATTAATCGTAACCTACAAAATGCTTTGTGAAGGATCTTGATTGCTTTTATGATAGTCACATGATGTCATGTGATCTTTTGCAGTCCACCGCCACCTCCCCATATGATGTATCTTCCGCCACACGGAAGAATGCCACTTCCAATTCACGTGAGTCATGTGATCTCTCCTCAGGTCATGTGACACTCACATGATCCCTCTTTATGCACTCTGCAGCCGCTGATGAACAGAGGTGGGTGGATAATGCGCGGTCCTCCCCCACCTCCCCATCTTCTCCCTCCTCACATGATGCCACGCCCACTGCCACACCCCCTTCAACACCCACCTCCAATCACTGGTGAATCTTATTGGCGATAAAAACAAGCTAACCTTGTTGGCAGTGTCAGTAATTTAACCCCTTTCCCACAGGTGTACGCGGGTACCCAGTTCCTCCACCTCACTCCGCTGCGGGCCCCCCTCCCCGATATCTCCTCCCACACCCTCCCCTCCTCTCTCCTCACTCCCTCACTCCTTCTCCTCCTCACCACACCAGTCACCAACGCCCCAGAAATGAATACCAGCAAAACAGAGAGTGAGTTTTTGTCAACTTCATCTTTCGTGTATACATTGCTGAAAACTTCATTCTTTACTGCCACTATTTAAGCAGGAAATTCCTTGTTTTTCAGCTTGTGAATACTTTTACTGGATGGAGGGTTTTACCTAATGTATCTAGCGTGCATGTGAAAAACGAAATGGCAAAGGTTCAAATTATTTAGCTATCTCCTCCCCCAGACCGTCGCGACGTAGCGAACTGCTGAGTGAGATGAAACGCGATGGGTCAGGGTTCATGACCCAGAGAGAGAAGGAATGGGTCGTGAAGATACAACTCCTGCAGCTCCAGGGGTCCGACCCAGAGAATGATGACTATTACTATCTGGTGCGGCCCAACTTTTGTCTTTTCCACTTATCTCGCTCCAAACTCTCGTATTTTCCACTCCAAACTTCCTCCCCCAACTCTCTCGCTCCCGTACAGAACTATGTGAAGAGAAAGGCCATGAAGGAAAGTGCTGAGTCGGCATCTTTCTCCCTGGCTCTCCCTCAAGTCTCCAGGGAAGAGAAGAATTACCAGTCGGTCCTGTTTAACCGGTTTTTCCACTAACCTCACTCCCTCTCTGTTTTTTTTAAAAGGCCGGTGAAATTTGAGCAGACACTGGGGAAGCTGTCCCAATCCTCACTCTCTGCTCCTCGCAAGATGATCGACGCTCCTATTTCGCTGGCCGGGGGAGGAGAGGGAGGAGGGAGGGAGGTCACTACCAGGAAGAGACAGGTCTTACTCATCATTGAGAAGGTGGGCTTGAATTTTAGAACAGCTCCTGGACACCTAGTAATATGTCATTGAAGTTAGCCTTTCTTTACCTGAGAATCTTACCTTGGTACTAAGCTAATGCCACACTGTCCTGATTGTGTCATTAAAGTGGGCTTCTAATAGAACTGTCTCATCCTATGATTGCAGCTGTACAGTCTTGTCCTGGCTCTGGAAGATCTGGACAAGAGAGCGCTCGCTCTACCAGATGTGGAGAGAGGTGTGGTTTACACAAGAAAAGAGGAAATTTGCTCCGAGATATTTGACCTTCTTCGACTGAAGACCCTTGAGAAGGCAGGGAGGTGAGTCATGTGACAGTCATGTGATGGTCATGTGACCTGTGGATCCATCGCGCAGAGGGGAGGAGCAGATATTTCAGTTGATGACCAGCTACAGAAAGGGCAAACGGCTGCTGAAAAGAGTCATTCCTATTTTGACCGACGTAAGTCCCAGACTATTCTCTCTAACTCTTGGTCTCGAGGACACCTTTCATTTCCCCAATAATGAGTTTTTGCACACAATCTGAAATTTGTCGAGCTACAATGACTCCTCCTCTCTCTCAGGCACATGCACAGGCAGTTCTGCTGGCGATCCTCAGGAACATGTTACTTCTCCTCAAACGAGACTTCACTGATCAGGTGAACCAAACTCTTTCTATACCCAAATTCCAACAATGACAAATTGTTAGCAATTTTTGCATACCAGAGCATTGAATTTTTATCACACAAAATGTTTAGTCATGTGACTGTATTTTACCGCTGTTACAGGTGCTCCCCGATCTGATCCCGGCAGTGAAAGGGGTGATCAATCAGTGTGATCTCCAGCTGGTGACCCGCTACATACTGACTCTAATGCAGCTGCCTCCTGGATCCAAGATAGCCCCGCCCTCCATCGTCAAGGTCGCCAGTCATGAGGTAATGGAAAATTATGGCTTTTGTGATTGGGAAGTTTCTGATCGGTTGCTTGTAAACCCACCTTATAAATTAAGTAATGTTGGCATATTTTGGAAAAACATCTTCACCAGTAAAAATATTTTCTTCCACTTTTTCTTCACCGTTTTCCTCTCACTCGTGATGTCTTTCTCTCTCGTTTAACCCTCTCTCCTCTCCCTCCCTCCCTCTCTCCCTCTGTCTAGTTTGGCAGTTCCCTGCTACTGATTCTGGTGAAGAAGGGACGCGTGCTGTGTGCCTCTCCTTACAACACTCCTGGCCTCCGCCAAGAATGGTATATATACACCAGTACTGTAGAATATATGGATGATTCCCTTCCCTTCCTCCCGTAGGCTAACAACCACAGACCTCCTATGCTCCACCCTCACCCCTCACTCCTCCCTCCTCTCCTCCCTCTCCACCAATTCCACTCTCCTAGCAACCCTGTCTAAGTCCCTCCAATAACCTTGGTAACCAAGCAAATCTCTCTCATCGGGTCAACAAGTGTATTATCCCATTGCTTTCAGTTGTATGGTTTCATAACACGAAACAAGTCTATTATTATATAGCCGCATCATTTTGCATCGTTGAGCTCTCGTTTATATATATATCTTACTTTCCTTTTTGAAATGTGTAATAATTTCCCACATTTTTGCGTTGTTTTTCTATTGATTTCACTTTTTTGATCGATACAACCAACTTTCTGCCACATGCGCATTTGTGATCACGTGATAAATGTATGACGTAACACCGGAGCGATCGATCGTCGATCGACCGATTGGAGTGTGGGAGGGATCAGTTTGCGGAGCTAACAACTGGGGAACGAAGGGTTTCCCTAAGTTGCGTGGAAGCTGAGAGGCCGCGCACACGGCTCCACAGGACGGACAAAGCCTTCACACGAGACCTCGCGTCGTAGATAGCTCGCCAAGTGCGCATCTTTCAGCCCAAAACCGTATCCTAATTCGGTGCTCCCTCTTTTTTCCGGTCGGCGGAGAGAAAAGAATATCCGTCAGTTCAGTGGCTTCGTCGAGCAATACTCGTTCCAGTTTTGATTGAAAGTGACGAAGGAGGGGTCGTTTTATTTACCGTATCTCCCGCAACAAGCGCCACTTCCTTTCTCAGCCACTGGAATTCTGCGTGTCTGAAGGACTCTTCTCCATTTAGAGCCCACTATAGGTACCTGCGCTAACATGGCGACTGTGACCGATAGAGATGACGTCATCACGGAGGCGGGAGGAGTTGAGGAAGAGAGGGGTGCGGGAGGGACTTCCCCTCTTCCCTCTGTCTCAGACGATAAGAATAACGATCCGGGAGATCCTCCTGCATATCCAGGAAACGAGGGGGAGGGGCAAGAGATGGTGGTGATAGGGAGAGGAGCGACAAAAGTCGAAGAACCAACCGTCACTTTTATAGCGAAGGATGAAGCCTCGGAGAGTTCCAGTCAACCTCCTCTGAACTATGATTTCTCTGTGTCCACGAGTCTGGAGTCAGTTTATTCCACTTTCGCCGGTGCCGCTGGTAAGTATGTGTATGTGGGACAGAGGGTTGTGAGAGCGTGAGAGTAGAGGAAGAGGGAGAGAAGGAAAGAATTGAAGAAAGTAATGGATCTCGTGTATGCCCTGCCCATCATGCTCAGTCTCCAAATACCACTCCCACCAACCTTCACCCACATCTGCAACCTCCATGTCTCTATTTGTACCTTATCTCAAAGACGCAGACCCTGCTCTAGCTGTATCTTTCCTCTCTCCCTCCCTCCCTCTCTCTCGCCAGGCTATGTTGAAGGGACATTTTCTCTCGTCTGGAAGAAGAGAGGAGGTTCCTCGTCCTCCACGGAAGAAGAACAAGAACTGTTCGAGAAGTCGACTGCCACGCTGTTTGAGACCGGGATGGAGGGAGGGAAGGAATATCTCGTCATCAGGAAAAAAGATGGTGTCGTTCTAGAAAAGAAAACGGTTCGTATATCGTATCTGCAGTGGGGAATTTTTTGAGGAAGAAATGTCACAAATTTTGTGGTTTCAGTAAACTACATGTGCTAGCTACATAAATAATATGCACGGTGACCACCGAAAGAACAAAAATTTCTCCACAATTTTTGCATGATACTAACGATTTTCCTCTCTCCCCTTAGTCCGTGAGCACGTATTCCAGCTCAGGGCAGGGTTCGAAGGTCACCCCAACCACCCTGAGCAATGCCAGATCCACTGGTGGTGGTAACTATGGCAGCAGTAACTACGGCAACAGCTCCAGTAGCTATGGAGGTTACAGTAACTATAGTTACAACTACAGCTACAAATCTGATACAGGTAAAGTGAAACTTAGTGTACGTAAGAGATACAGTGGAACCCCTCTCTAAGGACACCCCTGAAATGAGGACACCTCTCTAGTAAGGACATCTTTTCTTTCCCCAAGAACAGTCCTTTGACCTCTGAAATGAGGACATTTTTGTCCCATTGGTGTCAGGATTAGAGGAGCTCCACTGTGTTTTTGAAACAGAAACTACTCAACTGCTATGCTGATAAATAAGTAAGTCTCTCTTCCGCTCTCTCCCCTCTCTGTCCAGGTTACGTGGGGCTGGTAAACCAAGCCATGACCTGCTACCTCAACAGTCTACTGCAGACTCTCTACATGACTCCAGAGTTCAGGAACGCCCTCTACAAGTGGAGGTTCATGTCAGCGGATGACGGAGCTAAATGCATCCCATACCAGCTACAGAAGCTCTTCATTCATCTACAGGTAAACTCTTACTATTCACTCATTGTAGTGAGGTATGCATACTTATTTCAGGGTTTCAGTCAGAAATTTGATATGGCTCGTTAAAATTTTGTATGAGCGATGGTATATTTTGTGTGTGGAGCTAGTCTTCATGTATAAGCCAATGTCTGTAAAATATTGAATGGTGCTGTGCGTTGCGAACCCATTCCCCCACTTGTTTTGTGTACATGTGATCTCTCTCTCTCTCTTCTGTAGACGTCGGAAAAGAGGGCAGTGGAAACGACTGACGTGACTAAAAGCTTTGGTTGGGACAGCAGTGAAGGTATATATACACATCCATTTTTGTTTTACCAAACCTTTCACTAATCTTGTCGATTTTTACATACAAAGGCTGAATGGTTAACTGAAACTGAATACAAAGTATACCACTTCACTTTTTTTCGTGGTGTTATGTCAACCTGTCCATTTGTGTCTCCCCGTAGCCTGGCAACAGCACGACGTACAGGAGCTGTGCCGCGTCATGTTTGATGCGCTGGAGAAGAGGTTCAAGAAAGACAAGCACGATGAGGCCGACCTCATCAACCACCTCTACCAGGGCACACTCAAGGACTACGTCAAATGCCTGGAGGTGAGATATTCAAGGAGGGTGTGGCTGATAGTTCCAAACCTCTTCTTCCCCTCAGTGTGGCTACGAGAGCGCAAGAGAAGACCACTTCTTGGACATTCCTCTCGTCATCAAACCCTTCGGATCCAACAAAGCCTACGGCTCCGTGGTACATCCAGTTCAATATTTCACTCATTTCCCTATAATTAGAGCAGATCACCGTCCAGTTCAATATTTCACTCACTTCCCTATAATTAGAGCAGATCACCATCCAGTTCAATATTTCACTCATTTCCCTATAATTAGAGCAGATCACCATCCAGTTCAATATTTCACTCATTTCCCTACCAGGAGGAAGCACTGGAAGCGTTTGTGGAGCCGGAGACTCTGACAGCTGACAACCAGTATAACTGTGAACATTGCCAGAAGAAATGCGACGCTCACAAGGGTTTAAAGTTCAAGTCCTTCCCCTATCTCCTCACTCTGCAACTGAAGAGATTTGACTTTGACTACTCCACCATGCACAGGATCAAACTTAATGACAGGTACATACCCATACTGTCATACCCCCACATCCCATACTGCCATTACCCCATACTCTCATACGCCCATACCCCATACTGCCATGCATCCATGTTGTTTCTCTCATTCTGACATTTCCTATTCCCCCATACTCTCATCCTATACCCACATTCCCATACTGCCATTCTCCCATTCCTCAGAATGACATTCCCCAGGATTTTGGATCTGAACCAGTTCGTACTGCCAGAAGACATGGTCTGAGTGAAATAAACTCTAATTTTTTAGTTGTTCACCTAAAAATTCCCTCTCCTCAGCTGTCGGTACCTGAGGATGTGGAGGAGGTATATCGTGACTTTGTCGTCGAGGAATTTGACCCTCGACCTCCGCCGTATAATTACTACGGTCGCTCTGGCAACACTCCTAGTTACAGCAACGCCGTCAGCTCCACCTTGTGAGTCCAATAGTACCACACTCTCTCTCTCTCTTCTCCCTCACTGTATATATCCTCTTTTTTCTCTTATCTGTTCTTTTCTCTTCCTCTGTCTGAAGTGGTGGAAGTAGCGATCATAGAACCTCGGCCAGCAGGTCACATGACGTCGACCAAACCGTTGCCGATAGCAACAACGACGAGAGCGAGGTTGCCGATGGCAACGACGAGGGGGAGGGGGAGAGAGGAGGAGGGGGGACGGAAGTAGAGGAGAGTCCTACAGAACTGACAGTTGGACAAAGAATGAGAAGAGTTAGTGTCTCTTGTGACAAGCTACAGTACAATAGTTACACATAATGTGGAGAGCCCGTTGTTGTTTGCATGTCGACAACAGCCAACTACACCCAGGACAACTCTTTTTCCAATGGGAAAACAAGAGCTGCCCTGGGTGGGATTCGAACCCACGACACTCTGCAGTCTAGGCAAGCACATACAGATGTATGCTGGCACAAAGACACTCTATTTAGAGCCAATCACAGTTTTACTGTTTTACTTATTAACTGCCTCTGAAAACCACACCTCTCTCTCTCTCTCTCTCTCTCTCTCTCTCTCAGGGACCATACGTGTACGAGCTGTTCTCCATCATGATTCACTCAGGCAGTGCAATCGGAGGACACTACTACGCCTACATCAAGTCAGTATACACCGACTCACCTTGACAACATACATACTGCATACTGTACAGTGTAATTGATTATCTTTGTTACCATAGTTACATAGCTCTGTTGCCATGGTTTCTTGTACATTCACATTCCAAAATTTTTTTCTTGTTTTGTGAAATGGCTTCATTTTCAGGTCATTTGCCGACAAGAAATGGTACTGTTTCAATGATCAGAGTGTGTCGAAAGTAAGCCGTTTACACATTCCTGAAATTACCTAATCTCGTTGTGTGTTTGTTGTTCAGCTGAATGAGGAGGATATTGAGTGTACGTTCGGAGGACCTGACAGCCGTTCCCGTGGTTACTACTCCTCCATGTACGCCTCGTCAGCAAATGCGTACATGTTGATGTATCGCCGCATCAACCGCAGCAAAAACAAAGGTCAATTTTCCACATTTCGTTTCATTTCCACGTTAGTTTACACAGCAATAATCTCAAACATCTACATACGTAATGGTTGTAAAGGTTTGAGAGAGAGAAAGTTGACTTCTTTATTTCTGTGTTTGTGAAAAGGGGAAGAGAAAGAGAACGTGATTTAGAGAAAGAAAAATAGAAATCTATTTCACTATGTGTGAAGGCAGGCAGGAGGGGGGAAAGGAGAGGAAGTGGGAGTGGGGTAATTGGGTGTCAATATCACAGATTTCCTGCCGAAGGAGGACCTCCCTCAGCATGTCCTGGAGCAGATAAAGGAGGACCGGCGGCTGCAGGAGGAGAAGAGGAGACTGGAGGAATATGAACGCAGCCTCTGCAAGGTGAGCCTCATTTGACCCTGTTTTGCCATTGAATTTCTTATTTGCCATATTTTTCGCTGGGTAAACGTAAATGCATGTCCACTGACACTTAAGAACACCACTGAAATGAGGACACCTATCTAATAAGGACACCTTTTCTTTCCCCAAGAACAGTTCTTACACGCAATACAACCCCTGAAATAGGACACCTCACTAATATGGACACTTTCTTCTGTCCCGTTTCTCTCTCTCCTCAGTTCCGGCTGTTTTCCCGCCACCCAGTGAGCGGTGAGCTGGTGGAGAAGAAGATTGAGGTTCAGAACCAGTGGATCCTTCGAGACACTGTCACCGAGGCACACAAGGTAGCACATCACATCTCTCCTTCTCTTTGTTCTCTCTCTACTGCGTAACCTGGCTACACATGTACGTACATGCTATGGCCTATAATTTCATGTTAATAGTCAGTGTGAGATATATAGTGTAACAGAGTCCGTGGAATGTGGGTGCATTATAAGTTATTACGTAATGTCGTTGCTTCGGACACACCCACAGATCCTGGAGCTACAGGACGTGGTTCCGGTTGCCAGGTGTCGACTGGTCCGGTACGATGAGTACTCTGAATGCCTCGACCAGTCCTTTGACGAAAACGAGGTATGACATCATAATGACGTAATAATATGGCGTGCACATGGGCTTAGTTTTCTCAAGAAGTGAGGTCAGGCTATTTGCACCCTCCAAGTTCCACCGTAGTTCCCCTCTCCCCCCTCCCCCCTCCCCCCTCCCAGGGGATGGAGGAGACGTTCAGCATAATGGTCGGAGGCCCACGCAACTACTATTCCTTCGAGCTGTTTCTGGAAATGAGAGCCGAAGACGAGGTCTTCAAACCCTACAACAGAGGAGGTCAGTTTAACCCTCTGCTCACCGTGCTTTTAACTCTTTAGCAGCTACCTTTGTTTTTTTAACTCTTTCCGATGGAGTGACCCTTGCTCTAGAAACAATGTGCAATAGCAGTATTTAACCCCTATTTTGTGTTGTGATTTAACCCTTTATGAAGTGTACCTGTTCGCCTCTACTTACTTGCCTGATATGTCACAGTCGTATGATTTCATTGATTAACCCCTTACCAACAGGACTAAACCTGAAGATGCTATTGGTCAATCTGGAGACCCTTAAGGTTGCGTCGCCCGTGGCGATGAGGGCAGAGCAGTCTTGGACGGTGCTGACACTGAAGGAAGCCGTGTCCGAAGTAAGATAATCCGTTCTGCTTGGATGCTCTGTTTATCCCTCCCTCTGTTGTGTGATAGAAGTTTGGTCTGTCGGTGGAGACGATGAACCTGGCAGTGGAGACGTACCAGAACGAAGGGAGGCATCTCGCCAACGACTCACACCAACTCAAACACGAGAGCCTGTTCAAGAAACACACAGTCAGTCACTCGCACATGACGTGGCTTTCCCCTCCTTTTTCATTCCCGTACCGTTCCTTGTCTTTTTCTGTTCCCTCTGTGATTGATCTCTCTCCTCTCTCTCAGATATTTGCTTGCAGTGACCCTGAAGACTTCCGGAAGCCATTCAAGGAGTCGGAGATGAACAAACTGATCGATGTCCACGTCAACTCTATTCTCCTCTATGTCACCATCCCTCCCCCTCCCCAGAGACCTGGTCAGATTCCCATTCTGTCATACTCTAAACTGCCATACCCGATTCTGTCATACTCACACTCTGCCACTCTGCATGCACCCATTCTGTCATTCTCCCATTCCCATGTCACTGTGACAATGCAGCTATAGCTACGACCACAGCAGAGACAACTGAAGAGCGAGATGAAGAGAGGGAGGGGGGTGTGGCCATGGAGAGTTCAGTGGATATACCGGCAGAACAACCGGCAGCTGATACCAAAGAGGCTCCCCCCACTACGAGTGAGGGGGCAGGAACTGGGGGGTCAGAAATTAGCCCCCCGGAGGCCCCGCCCCCGACAGAGGACGCAGTAGACATGACTAAAGATAGACCTCTCCAGAGGAGTAAGCCTTTATTGCTTGATGGTTTTAGTTACTCAATTTGGACGAGCATTCTGCAATACTTACTCTTCATCATACAAAGTTGGCTTAATGTTTAAATGTTTAAAGTTCATATAATTAATTTTGGTGTGTTCTCAAAACAGCGATAGAGGTTCGTATAGACAGACGCAGTACTCTGCAAGATCTGAAGGACATGTTAGTGGATTATGTTCAACAGCCGAGTCAACGACTTCAAGGTTTGTACCACATGTATGACACATGTACAACTACACACAGCTTTTATATTGTGTGGTAATGCTGTGCTACTGCTCTGTGATGATGTAATGAGGGGGCGTGTATTATCTCCTCCCAGATCTACCGTCTCTATAGCAACAACCAGGAGTACGAGATGAGTCGACTCAACGACCACCTGACCACCATGCCGCGGGAGACACAGCTCATCGTGAGACTCGGTCGAGCCCTGCAGGCCGGGGAGGTCAGAGTCCGCCTCTCTCTCCTGCGAATGGAGGAGGCCGAGGTGAGAACCACATTCCCAGAATTCCATTCTCTCGTGTTAACGAGTCACATTCTTAAAATTAAGTTTTACACATTCTACTGCCACATCAAAAATCTGTTAATAATCACATTCTCATAATTAATTTTTTTCCCTCGGTCAGTTGTATGAGGTCCCATTCTAAGTTTTCCATTCCCCCGTTCCCCAGTTCTGCAAGCCGCTCATGGACTCCATAGTAACCAAAGGAATGACAGTGGGGGAGTTCAAGAAGCAGCTGGTTCGCGAGGCCTACAAACAGGGAATAGAGTATCCACTGCAGATTGGCAGGTAATTGTCCCGTTTTACATTACCTCTCTCCCATTTCCCTCTCCGTTCTTCATCTCTCCCTCTCTCCCTCTCTCCACAGACTGCGTCTCCGTAAGAAGACGTGGCGGACTGCCAGCACCATTTACCTCGACGACCAGGTGTTTGAGAGAGACATCCACGTCTTTGCCAACTTCGAGATCTACGTCGAACCTCTTAAAGGTAGGTATTACCTCATTATGACATCATCACCTTTACATCACCATAATTTTCCTCTCTCCCAAGAAAACGTAAACCTTCTGTCCGAAATTGGGACTTGAAATTATGGCACACAAAAAACTTTCACTTTATGGTAGTGTTTAAGATTCTTTATAGGGGGCCAAAACCACCCTCGAAAATAGTCCATTACATCATACTTATGACATCACCATTACATAATCTCCACAGGTGTGGAGCCGATGACATCACCAGACCAGATGCAGATCTACCTGAAGCGCTGGCATCCTTCCAGCTACACTGTTGACCATCCTCACGAGATAATCCTGGACCAGAATAGCCCCGCCCACCTGCGCATGAGGATATCAGAAGCCAGCGGGATACCCCAGGTATTATATATAATATACGTATACATTACTGTTCGACATTGACATATACAGCAATGAACTCCTCTAATCCAGACACCAATGGGACGAGAAGAAGTGTCCATATTAGTGAGGTGTCCTGAGCATTATACAGTGGAACTCCTCTAATCCAGACACCAATGGGACAGAAGAAGTGTCCATATTAGTGAGGTGTCCTGAGCATTATACAGTGGAACTCCTCTAATCCAGACACCAATGGGACAGAAGAAGTGTCCATATTAGTGAGGTGTCCTGAGCATTATACAGTGGAACTCCTCTAATACAGACACCAGTGGGACAGAAGAAGTGTCCATATTAGTGAGGTGTCCTGAGCATTATACAGTGGAACTCCTCTAATCCAGACACCAATGGGACAGAAGAAGTGTCCATATTAGTGAGGTGTCCTGAGCATTATACAGTGGAACTCCTCTAATCCAGACACCAATGGACAGGAAGAAGAAGTGTCCATATTAGTGAGAGGTGTCCTGAGCATTATACAGTGGAACTCCTCTAATCCAGACACCAATGGGACAGAAGAAGTGTCCATATTAGTGAGGTGTCCTGAGCATTATACAGTGGAACTCCTCTAATCCAGACACCAATAGGACAGAAGAAGTGTCCATATTAGTGAGGTGTCCTGAGCATTATACAGTGGAACTCCACTAATCCAGACTCCAATGGGACAGAAGAAGTGTCCCTATTAGTGAGGTGTCCTGAGCATTATACAGTGGAACTCCACTAATCCAGACTCCAATGGGACAGAAGAAGTGTCCCTATTAGTGAGGTGTCCTGAGCATTATACAGTGGAACTCCTCTAATCCAGACACCAATGGGACAGAAGAAGTGTCCATATTAGTGAGGTGTCCTGAGCATTATACAGTGGAACTCCTCTAATCCAGACACCAATGGGACAGAATAAGTGTCCCTATTAGTGAGGTGTCCTTATTGCAAGAACTGTTCTCGGGGAATAAATAATGTGTCCCTATTAGAGAGTGTGTCTAACACACATTTCAGAGTAATTGGGGGACACATAGAATTAGGGAATTAAACAATTTGTAGAGAGAGAGAGAGTGTGTAATGTGTGGAGCCGTAACTGCAGGAGTACGTCATGTTTGGCAAGGCTCACAACTCGTTCCCCGGCGAGATCTCCGTTCTGGATCTGGAGGATGATCTGGAATGGAATCCGAAGGTCACATCGATCAGCTCCATGCCCCTGTCAATTTACGACGACGGGGCCGTCCTCTACTACAAGTGAGTGTAGATGGTGTAGATAGAGGAACGGAGGAATTAAGTTGAATGTACGTGTCGTCTTGCTTTCTGCAGAGATGGCAGAGAAAAGCTGATGGACCTCACTGCCGAGAAAAAGAATGAAATTCTGAAGAACGAACGGTTAGCAGCTTCTTTCCTTCTCCTTCTTTAACACCTTGTTTTAACCCTTCTCTTCCCCACACCTCTGTTAACCCTTTCCCACCTTTATATACCACTGTTAACCCTTCTCTTCCCCACCTTTCCATGCCACTGTTAACCCTTCTCTTCCCCACACCTCTGTTAACCCTTCCCCACCTTTATCCTTCTCTTCCCCATCCGTTGTTTAACCTTTTCCCTCCAGAACCAAGTCCACCAGCCACAGTGGCGGCAGCTCATCCTCCTACCGATATCACGCCAAAGAGAAAGCCCTCAAGATCTACACTGAAGACGATGAAGAAGAAGAAGAAGAGAAACAGGATGAAACGGCAAATGGCGGCAACTGACGGAAATGGGGGACGAGATTGCAAACTGTGTGTTTTGAATTTGAACGGCAGTGTTCTCTACACCTGTCTGAAAGACAGTTTTTTTCTTGAAAAAAAAGCGTATTATGATAATTCACTTCTAATTGCATTTTGTTGTTTTGTAAAGGCTAGCCGTTCTGTACGAATTGTAAATGATGTGTGATGGATTTATTATTTAAAACTAGATAATTATGCTGCATCTTGCTATAATAGATTTGTTTGACTGCTAGTTATTATACCCAATCACGTAACCAACGCCATATACGCACATGATATCTACGTGGAATGTGGGGGATGTTTACACATTCTGAAAGTGTTCGAATACCTGGTCGCCTTCATTCATTATCACCACGCATTTTGTGGTCGGCCTATAAACGACGGGTGCTAATTCATCGGCAGTCTGCGGGCATACCGCGGTACGCTGCCCTCCACGAAGACTCTCACAGTTTGACTTTGGTTATAAAATGTTCCCCCGAGGGGGATGGGCCGCACCCAGCTGTAGTGCAATACTGGGGCAACCCGTGGAAGGGGCGAAGCAAGCTTCGGTCCACCTTCCGAGAGAAAAAAATTGATGTAATATCGAGCGGGCAGTGCCCGCGTACCAGATATTACACTGGTAAGAACAGTTATTTCTACTTGATCTTAGCCTATAGGCCGAGAAGCGATACCGTAGCCTTTTTCTGCGCCCTTTTTATACCCAGAGACTGCAGCAACAGTTGTGGTGTTTGCAGAAATTCATAGAAACAGGATATCGTTCGATAATCGCGATGTCGGGGACTGCGCATGCGCGGACAGTTATCGGGCATCCGTTGAAGTCGCGTCATCCGGTCGTCAAAGGTTAGTTTATGCTCAAGAATTCGTCCTTTGTTAGCACTTTCTCATAATGCCTTCACTGCTGCGTTCAATACCAAGTTCGTTCACTATTAGCACTGTATGTTCCGCATAATAATAATAATAATGAATTCACAAAGAGTTCAGAAAGTTGTAGAGAACTGTGTGCCATAGTGTGGGATTGTCCATGTATGCTGCATGTCCCGCTCCGGGGATCACCACCACTCTGTGGTTGGGGAGGAGTTTCAGATGTCTGTAGGACCATTCCCCGAGACGTTTGTCTTTCTCTCCATAGACTATTGCTGTTGGTACCTTGAGAATGGAGGGAGAAAGAGAGACAAGCGAGTGAGATATGTATTACTGCTATTCCACCCTCCAACTATAGTCAAAGTTTGAGGGATGGTTGGTTTGTCATTTCGTTTACTGATATTCCTGCAAAAAATGCGATACCGTTCATCATACCCTTATTGGTGGGGGGAGGTGTTTGAGGGACAGCGAAATAGAAGTGAGATAGAGCAAGATGGGGATAGGTAAAGCAAGATAGTGTTGCTATTCCACTCTCCAACTATAGTCAAAGTAATAGGGATGGTTGATTTGTCATTTCGTTTACTGACGTTCCTACAAAAAATGCGATACCGTTCATACCCTTATTGGTGGGGGAAGGGACGGCGAAATCGGGTAAGGTATGGACTAGGTACAGCAAAATAGTGTCGCTATTCCACACTCGAACTGTATTAGGGATGATTGGTGTTCATTGTTGCAGACATTTAAGGAATTTCTGACATTCCGCTGTAGGACGGAGGGAAAGGTTTCTGCATCCTTCCTTCACCTGGATACTCTCATATTTGTCGCTGAACTTGTCAGAGTCCACAGGAGCCACGGGTACAAACCCCCTCATCTTGTCGGGGGATTCAGTGAGGAAAGGGAGAGAGAACCTCCCACTCATGGAGGGACTGACGACCACGACAGGCGTCGTCACCGACAGCCGGGGGAGAAGATCACCGAGGAAGTGTGTCGGGTCTTTCAAGGCTCCTTTTGAACTCCATAACCTGTCGTTTGGAGACAAACAGTTTGCTAATATATACAGTGGAACTCCTCTACTCCAGGCACCGACGGGGCTGAAGAAAGTGTCCATATTAGTGAGGTGTCCTTATTTCAGTGAGAAGGCCTAACCAACAAACTGAATAATCGCGAACCTGTTGCCATTGCTGTTACAACAGTTGCATTTTTCAACTCTCGCTGAACATATTACATAAACTACATAGATCAGACATATGATACACAGACTCTTTCTGCCTCTTGATGTTGACCAATCAGATTCAATTCTCCCATCCCTCCCTGTCTCACCAGGCAGATCAACGGCCACGGCTCTATGACCCATGCCTCCCAACATCTGGAGAGTCCTGATCTCAGTCCAGGTCTCCGACGTGAAGGATTGTCCATGGAGCAGTAACACTGTCTCCTTCTTGTCTCCCTGCGGAACCACTTCTCTGTAGAATACCTGGCAATCCTAGTGACATCACCATTACATCACATCAATTACATCATTATTGCAGCATAATTATTTAGGTCTATACATGTATTCGGTAAATATGGAGTATAGAAAGTTGAGTCACTAACTTGAGCTGTGATGGAGCCTGTGGTAATTAACATGTCTTTGCTTCTGGCGATGATGTCATCAGGAATAGCCGGCACCGTGAGGCTTTGTGGGTGTGGGGTGTGGGTGTGGCTGTTGGGCGGAGTTCCACTGTTAATAACATTTCCATGATTTGATTGTTCGCATACCTCATGGATTTTGCTCACGTCATGTGACTGTTTATTCGTGTCATGTGACATTGCTTTGATGTCATGTGACGATTTCCGGCCAAACAGGAAGTAGACGATGCTAACAATGATGAACAGACCAATCAGAATTCTGACCAGCCTGGACCCATCTTGAACACTGTAAATGCCATATTTCATCATCTATAATCAGACATCAGATACACTCAGTCAGCAATGGTCTGCGCATGCATGATAGGACCGATATTCTACCTTTTCCGAAGTATTTTCCCGTCCTGCGGACATAAAAGAGTTCGATAAAGATCCTCTTGTTACACGTACATACACGCCCCTGGGCCCTGTGCTGCTCTGCGCACGCGCACAACACAAACATTTATACACGACACGCCCCCACTACTATTGCGATCCGATCGTAGGGGGCGTGTCGGCTCAGACCGAAGCTCAGGCCGAGGCTCATGCATTTTTAGCTAGCTAGCTGACCAAAACTGTCGAAAGAGAAAGACGATCTCAAAGAAAGTATGGAGAATGAAGCGAGCGAAGCGGACGTTGCCGCCGTGACGGAGCGAGAGATGAAGGAGGCCGAGGAGGGATCGGAGCAGAGAGCGATGCGGCTGAGGAAAGACCATGAGACGAGAGAGGAGCTCGCGGCTGTAGAGAAAATGAGGAAAGTGAGCCGCTCTTTTTCATGTGTGTGTGGCAGCTGCACCCACGCTAGAACACCATTATTGTGAGACGGTGGAAACTCGTGTCTGTGTGGGCTTGCCTTTTCTAGACGCAGCGGCTTGTCAAAAGCGCACTTTGCGAATAGCTATTCACACAGAGTTCTTTTGCAAAATACGACAGCGTTTTGCTTCAACAAACCTACAATAATATAGCTATCTTTGCCTGCTACTAGAATCTATACGCTAGGACCCGCTAGTATAGTGTCGATGGTAGAATAATGTTCAGTCCTCAGGGGAAAATAAGACGAGTGACCCAGCTTCCTACACACGTCCCTTTTCCTCCGCCGTCCTCTAGTGAAGCATAGTAATACTAGACTGGCTATTGTACTAGAAGAATAACATTCCATGAGGTAACAAACGATTGTATATAGTTTGTTAGCTGCAGAGATTTCCCCTCCGTAAGGAAAGATGTTCATAATACTGCATCCCCTGGCTTCAGTGTACAAATATCGGGTCTGTGGTGTCATTTCAACTGCACTCGGCTGTTTTCAAAACATTCATACACGCTATTGGGGGGGCGGGGGGTGTCTTATTAGACAGGTATCCTCAGAGGTATCTGTTTATAGAGGGGTTCAACTGTAATACGAATTGAGGGGTTCATACCAAATTTTATCCAACCCCCTCAGGTTAAAGGTTCCCTCAAGACAATGTTGGCCAACAAGCTAGAGAGAACGCAGCTTCAGAAATTGCGTGGGATGCCACTAGTAGCTTGTAGACCACCCATCCTAAAGAGAAGGATTTTATACAAAAGCATGAAGCAACGAGTCGAGAACGAAAAACCTGATGATGATAAGGAGGAGAAAAAAGATGAGAAGAAATTGAAAGCGAGGCGAAAGTCGTGGGTGGTGGGACAATTTGGTGATGAAGGGGTTAAAGATCTTCGGAAGGGCGATGAGGAAGAGTTAAAAGACCTGCGCAGACTGGAAGTGGTGAAGAAGAGGTTAACGGAAAAGGAAAAAGTTCGTGAACAGGCGGTAAAGTTTTTCAAACATCGCTACGTCCTCGATCCTGAATCGACGCAGAAATCCAACACCATCCTAGTTACGGGCTACGAGCCGTCGCCGAGCGAGACCTGCTCCGCTGTGGAGTTGATACGGCAACAGAGTTCCGTCGTCATTAACAACTTCCTCGACCAGCCGATCACGTACCATGTCCTCTCCAGACTCAGCGACTCCGAGAGAGAAAATTTAGAACGAGTTGTCGTCGATGCCAAGGGAGGCAGGGGAGGGGAACATGTGTATTCCTACGAACCCCTCTCTGGAGGGGGTCTGGAATTTGGGGAAGCCAGGGGGTCAAAGAAGGTCAGGTTTCAACGTGGCGCTAGTTTGGAGGGAATTGGGGAGGAGGGGAGTGGTCGTCATGACGATGATGATCATGTGATCCCGAAAGCCAAACACGTTCGAACTAAATCGGCACCCGATGTGACCACACCCCTTTTCCCTCCCCCTCCCCCTCCCCCACCCTCTTCCTCAGTGATGGAAGACAAAACCTCTCCCCCACCTCTCGTCCCCATGACGATGACAGCTGCGTGTGCCCCACCCCCTAATTCAACCCAGGTCCCATTCCCATCCCAACCTGGAATGCAGAATGGGAACGAGCCCGTACCTTCTCCGCCTCCAGTACTAGTACGTACGCCTTCCTACATCTCTGCAATGGAAAGTGACGAAGTAGTCGAATTGATCGAACCACTGTCACCCAAACAGCCTTTGAAACGCAAACTGTCGAAAAGTCCGCAATCTCCACGGAAGAAAACCGGGAGTCCTAGAAGAGAGAGAAGGCTGTTTTCGAGACGAAGTAAGAAGAAGGTGAGGGAGAGGGAGGAAGAGGAGGAAAAGATAGGGAGCTACTTGGCTCTGTCGTATGACACGAGTTCCCTGGGCCTTGACGAGGGGGTGGAGCTAAGGGGTAGTCATGATGACATCATTATTACATCAGCAAGTGCAATGAAAAATGGGAGTGGTTGGGAGAGAAAGGATTCATCTTCGTCTCCTTCTGCTTCTCCGAAGCCGAAAGAACATGCCTCAAATTCATCAAAATTTCCCTCACGGCAAACCCATGAACCCCCACAATCCTCGGGCCCCTCAGAACCTCATGAACCCTCTAAATTACCTCAGCGAACTTCTGAACCCTCAAAACCTTTTGAACCCTCCAAATCTTCAGACCCCTCAAAACCGGCACAACCCCCAGAATGCTCGCAAACTGTTGACCCCTCGCGACCTCCTCCAACACATCATCGATTAACCCCTCAGTTCTCCATTACATCGCTCCCTGGCTTAGACCCCGCCCCCAGGAAATATTATACTCCAATCTCCCCCCGCGTTGACAAGGTAATGGGCACATACGCCACAAACCCTTTTGCCAGGGATTTCGACCGAGCTCTTCAAGAACAGGCTTCCTCTGGACCAACACCGCAAAACCCCACCCCTTCCGTTACCCGTAGCAACACCCAACTCCCCGACGACATAATGTCCGACGAGGGATTCCTAGAATTTCTCCAGATGAACGACGCAAAACCGAGCAGATCAATGTACATAACCTACCAGATCCAGCTGATAAGCGAAAAAATCGACTCGAAATACGGCATGCACTTGAATCAAGCGTTGGACGCAATAATTCCAGAGATAATTGCCAATAGCGTTTCCTGGGAGAATTTCAGTGCAGTTTGTCGCTCTCTTCTGTTCAAAGGCGAAGGTTTCAAGGACGGGCTCTTCATCGTTCCAGCTTTCGCCAAACGGTTGCTAGGGTTTCTGCCGGGAATGCGTGATGTCATAACTGAGTACACGGAGGCTGTGCTGGAGGAGTATGCGATGGAGTGGCTGCTAATGAGAGGAGGATGGGTGGGTTTGGAGTGAATGTGCTATTCCCATCTTGTTAACACTAGCCACCAACACATGTGCCAAGAGCCTCCATAATTATATGGGGGTTATAATACTAGGTGCTATTACTTTATTTAAGCTGATCCCAATGGCATCCAAAGGGTTAAAAATTGTTCAGATCACATAATAATTATACTTCCCGTGGTGTATTTTTAATACATAGTGACTGTATGTCCGCAGGGTGAGCTGCTTCGATACAGAGAGGAAGAAGAGAGGGGAGGGGAGGAGGAGAGAGGAGAAGGGGAGGAGTCGAGTGACCACATGTGGGTGTGGCCAGCCGAGGAGACGCGGGAGTGGTGGGAGGAGTCACGAGGAGAGGACTCGTTCCACAGAGCCATGGGGTACGGAGTTGTCACCCCTGGACCAGAGGTGTGAGAAACAATTGCAGCTGCATTCTTCTTTAGACCGTCATTTCCGCTCACTTGTTTACAGAAAGTTTTTTTAAATTTCCCACAGTTTCAAGGAAGGTCGTTAGCTAATCCAGACATTGCTCTCTCAGTAAGTTGTTATCTTCTTCGTAGTCTTCATTTTCATAGTTGGTGTTTTCAGGATGTTGGGGGTGTTGTTGAAAGACAGGTTTGTGACCATGACGACAGACCACACCCCCAAGAAGCTCCTCCCACTGTCCCGGGGATGGAAATGGGCTCACAGCTATTCCTCTGGCCCGTCCAGGAGATAACTCCGCCCATTGGGCGTGGTCTCCGTCGAGTCATCAGTGTAGAGGTTCTCTTCTCGACCACCAGTGACTCTGGTGACATGGAGACTGAATTTTCCCTGAATAGAGCATCGCTGAGTCGGGTCTCTTCCCTCCCCTCCATCTGCAGTTCCATTCTGAGTCCAACGTCACCCGTCTCCATTCCATCCCCGAGGAAACGCATGTCCGCAGACCGTTCCAGCGGCAGTCCCTCCTCCCCCTCCGTCTTCACTCTCCCATCAATGAGAAAGAGGCCACGCCCACTCGACAGCACCAGTAGCCAAGCAACCTCGGTGTCTTCGACTACATCGTCCTCTGACTACAGACGACAATCGTCTTCTTCAATAAGACTGGTTGGCGACCCAGCATCACCGGTACCCTCTTCCCCACTCACCAGCAGAGCAAAGTTTGAGGAAACTTCTTCCAGACCTTCCGGACTCGTATCTAGGGCGTCGAGAAGTAGGAGTGAAGATAGGAAGATTGCTGGTGGGGGTGGTCAAATTGTAACCACACCCACTCCTAACGACACACATTCTAATCAATCCTCCAAGTCTCCGCCTACTGTGCAACAAAACGGTGGCGGTTTCCACGACAACCACCAGACAGCAGCATTGCCCACTGATAATCCACCCACTGTGGAACCCGGTAGTGGTATCCATGACAACCAAAAGACCACACCCACCAACAACGAGCCATATCCGATTCCAGTTCAACGCTCGGTAACAGATTCATCGGAAGGTAGCTATGCCGATTACGGACTGAGAGAATCAGGGGATGGACGTATGACAGAATGGGAATGGAAATTAGTCAAAATATCGGCAGTTTTACTGACAGCAGCAGCTGGGATAGCTGTCGCTTTAATCGTTCTTAGAAAAAGACTATAGACTTTACTTTTTACATTCACACAATATTGTTAATACACACCCAACACAAAAAGATATTTTTAAAAAAATTTCTACTCTTCAGAGACGGAAAAATAAGAAATCGACAATTCACTGACTGCTCAAAATATCTGTGAAAGCTGCTCAAAAAAAGTGTAATTTGTGAATGCATGTGCATGTGGGCGACACAAAAATTACTTGTGCAAGACTCAAGCCTATAACAAAAAAATTATAGGATTAGGACTATAGGATAATAATAGTGAAAGAATGAAAACAATGTATTCTAATTAAAATAAGTTCTCTAGTGCACGAGGGGTGATCAAAATTTAGAGGATATTACAAGTTTTTTTCTTCTTCTTTGTTTTGACGGGCGTCGGTTTCTGAGCCTGTCGAATTACGCGGACGAGGTCGTGGAATGCCTTGTCGACATGGATACGGTGTTTTGCACTCGTCTCCACATATTTGATCTGAGTAGAGAAAATAGGAGTTAAACTTGTGGCCCCATATATTTCTCAAAGACCCCCTTGTTCTCCAAATCCCTGATACACCGATTATCATCTCAAGATACATGTAGGCCCACGAGTTGGTGGCTAAACAATCATAATTAATGGCATAAAACTGGCATCACTGAGCTTTGAATCAAGACACTGACCACAACAGCTATAAATCCAGCTATAGTTCTAGTTTCTACGTACCTTTAGTTCTGCAGCAAGTCCTTCTCCGTCTGGTCCGGACACGACTCTCTCTCCCTCTAGATCTGCCTTGTTTGCCACCAGTACCATCGGAAATTCAGGCCTGATGGGGTTAAATGTGAAAACCATTGTGTGACAGTTGATTCAAAGTAGCCAGCTAAGCTGCCTAGCACAGTTGGCTGAGCTGAATCAGCAAGGAAGAGCACTATGTTACGAGAGATCTAAAAACTGAGGCAGCTCAACTAGTACCAGCAAGTCCTAAAAGTTCCCTAATAATACTCTTACCTGTCCTTCACCCTGAGTATTTGCCGGTAGAATTTCGGGATTTCTTCGAAGCTATTTCTGTCGATGATGGAATATACTAATAGAAATCCCTCTCCTGTATGCATGTACTGTTCTCTCATGGCACTGAACTCCTGCATCACATGAAGGAGAGAGGGAGAGAGGGAGAGAGAGGGAGAGGACTTTGAACAGGGCACACTATTGGGACAGTAAGGCCGTCTATTATTCAGGTGTCCCTTATTCGGAAGTGATACTATACTCTATTACGTAGTATGGTACGAATCAAGTGTTCATTATTTAGAGTTTCGCATGTAGCATTAACGAGCTCCTCACTTCCTGTCCAGCGGTATCCAGGATGTCGAGCACGGCAACCTCATCATCAATGACACACTGTTTCCGATACGAGTCTTCAATTGTAGGGTCATACTCTTCCACAAAGTGACTCTAAAATTGATATCGAAATTTCGACTGTAAAACATTGGCCCATTATATGATGGTTGTGCAGTTTTAAAACGGCTGGCATGGCAAGTGAGGGTCACCATATAGGGATGTAGGTAATAAGGTAACATTGGCAGCTGGTGGCAGTGTTACCTTACCACCAGCCAGTCTCCAACGAGAGGGCAATCATAAATAACAACTCAACTGTAAACACTACCAACAAACACTCCCAATGAGGGGCATAATACCTCTAACTATAAACATTAAGGGGGGATTTGAGATTAAGGGGGGAATTGAGATTAAGGGGAGATTTGATATTAAGGGGGGATTTGAGAAGAGAGGTATATATAATATAGGGAGATATAAATATAGGAGAGAGAGCAAGAGGAAGATAGAGACGAGAAGGAGAGAGAGTCTTATTTCTGTATCTTGTACCTGAATGAACTGGATGGTGAGTGCAGATTTTCCGACACCTCCTCCACCCACAACAACTAGCTTGTACTCTGTTAAGTCTTTGGACGCTGCCATCTTTACGGAGAATAAGGGAACACATACATAGTACAGTGGAACCCCTCTCTAATGAGGACACTCCTGAAATGAGGACACCTCTCTAATAAGGAAACCTTTTCTTTCCCAAAGACATTTCTTGTGTGCAATTCAACCCCTGAAATAAGGACACCTCACTAATATGGACACTTTCTTCTGTCCCATTGGTGTCTGGATTAGAGGAGTTCCACTGTAAACAGAGATGAATGAGAGCCTGAACTCCGCCCACTTTGACTAGAGTGTTCCCCCGACACAAATGTTGTGTTCTTTACTCAAACGTAAACATATTTAACAGAAAACACAACAACCTTTTCACCAACAGAAAGACCACATTCAAGAGAGAATTAGGTTAGAATATAATGCTGGCTTTTGGGATGAGACCTGAAATCCAAACTAATATTCTCACTAAAGATCAGGACAGCGTTATTTCGGACACTTCTAGAGGTGTCCGGATCTTATCACTGGCTCACCGATGCATAACGGACTGGGTGTGGCCTTACAGGACAAGTAGTCCGGACACACTCGTTGCAACGAGCACTCGCTTTCTTGCCGCGTCCTTATATCTCTCTTCAGTAATCTACGCACTCTTTCTCAAGTATCTAGCACTCGCGAGGTGCGGCCCACCCGCGAGCTAGCAATAAACAAGCAGGTGTCACTATCTCGCTTTCCCGTCCCCCCCTCACCTCTCTATCTGTTTGAAGGGCAGCTCTGCGCTTGCCTCCACCTCACGCCGACTCGGGAGCACTCGTCTCGCTCGCTAAAGGCCCGTGGCGACGTCGGAGGAGCAAAGAAAGCTAGCCACTGTGCCGTCAGCAATCTTGGCCGAGAGACTGGTCTATTTATAGACACGAGCCGTGATACTAAAAATAGCATAAAGTCGACTCTACGCGCGGGGGGCGCGTTTATTTGATTAATTATCTCAGTGCGCGAAATCAGCATAGTATAGGACACACCAATACAATGAAGTGATGGTTACATAAGGAAATGTTTTTCTATGCACTGTACTCGTTGCCGTAGGCCGCCTTGACTTTCACAGCTTTCTCCTCGTCAGTAGGCAATCTACTAGGGTCTCCCCCTTGCTCCAGATACAGGTTGTCGTAGGGAAACTGGCGCGGAACCTGAAAAACCAGTCAAAACAGGTACTAGATAAATAGGAGATGTCTACTTGTAATGCAGCTCACTGCTGGATCTCTGGACGGGGCATTATAGAGGTGGGATAAATATATCAGTAAACCTAGGATTCCAAAGACTGTTGTTAGTTGAGCCAACGCCTCCCATCTAGGAGTTTGACATGAGGAAAGTAAGAGATCACATTTACAGTAATTACCCTTATTTCACATAGATAGGCGTACCTGGTATAGATTCCATTGCTTTCCACTGCATCGAACATCCATATGTTAAGTGCATCATCTTCTTCGTGTAACTGTAGAAAACAACAGAAGTAGAGAGGAACAGCAAGTGATGGAAAAGAGATAGAGAGAATGTAGGAAAAGGGTAAAAAAGATTGCTCACAGGTGTCTCCTTATCTCTTCTGTCCTGGTTGTCCCACCAGCCTGTCTGTCTGTTCAACTGAGCTGACCTCCACGGCAGTACAGGGTAGTCCCCCAGCCTCAGTCCCAGGTCAATCTTATCCCCTCCCGAAGACCCTTCATCCCCTCCACCGCCAGTACTAGAATAGCACCGCTCTACAAAAGAACAGTTTTCTAATTGGTGCGCACCCATAACGCACTAACGGCTGAAAGTCGCTGAAGCTGTAGTAGGTCGCCATGCGAGGTCAGAGCGACCGAGGATCGTCTGTCTCCGTGTCAGACGAGCCCCACGACTCCCTGCCGACAGCAACAGGCGACTGCACAGGGAAGTCATCCAAACTTCGTCCAGACCCAGTATACGGAGAGATTTACGGTCCTTTGCACGGAGATGTTAGTCAGTCTTAGATGCGCATGCGCCGTTGCCACGGTAACCTCAAAAATTTTCACATGAGCATAAAAATTACACGGCACTGCTTTACAAGCAGTCAAAATATTATTATGCCAGGCTCACTGGTGACATTGGGGGAAGGGGTGACTGTACACACAAATCATACACCTTAGCTACGACTGGACTAATTCTTTCCTAGTGATCTCAAGTTCCTCTCTGAGTTTTTCTCTCTCCTTCTGCAGGAGTCTTCTCTCCTCCTCCAGCTGCATCCTCTCTCTCTCCCAGTGGAACCTCTCCTCACTCGCCTTCATTCTCTCATTCTCCACCTGCCCGGGAGAGAGAGCATCAAATGATGGTTTGTTAACTAAAGGATACAGTGACTTTGTCACGTGACAGTCACATGACTAAGGTCACATGATCCCCACCTCTCTGAGTGTCTCGGCAAAGAGAATCTTATCGTCAGATGACAGAGTGTCGTCTTCCTGAAGCCCCTTCAACATGGAGAGAGATCTTTTTCTTCTCTGCGAGTCTTCTGCAGAGTGGCTCGCCACCTCATGCTGCCTTCTTTGAAACAGAGCTATGCCCTGAGTGGGTGGGGGGGAGGAGGACGATTACACCACTGTGTTTATTGCAGGTATGTAGCTAAATCTAAGAATTTCCACGTGCGTTGGCAAGAGTATATACTCACATGCACCATAATGTCAGCAATTTAACAGACCTTGCTACTCTGTTTGGGTGTGCATTCACAGCACAAAAATGGTCTCATGCTATTCCCAAATAATGCCCAACAAATTTGCACTAGAATAGTAGAACAGCTCAGTATGGAAAGGTCCATTCTACAGAGAGTAGTGAAATGCAACGAACCTTTTCCTTGAGGGACGTACTCCGTTGTCTTGTAGCGGTTGCCAAGTAACCATCGTCGCCGGGGCTACTAGAGGTGGAGGAATGTGGTGATGAATTCCTTGCAGATCCAGAGATGCGGCGGTCCGAGAGGAGTGGGGAGGGGGGCCGGGGGGAGCGAGGGGAGCGGGGAGAAGTGGGGGGACTGAATTTCCTCTGGTAGGAGGGTAGGGACGAGGGGGAGGGTGGGAAGGGATCGCTGGATGTGGAGTCTGATCTATCGTGGCCTGGAATGGGAATCTGGGAATGGAATATGCAAACCGACATATTCACAACATCACAAGATTTTTGATTTTGAGGGCATAATTCCTTGCAAAAAGTGCATTCAAAGCGGCACAACAATGCTGTGAACTCGGTCTATTGGTGCCAATAGTGATGGTGTGTTGTGATTTTTGCTCCACTCACCTGTTCTGAGGAGGCGTGGCTTGGCAGTGGGGGACTTGACGATGGTGGGGAGTCTCTGTTGCTAGGTGACGGATCAACTGTGCTATTGTTGCTAGGTGACTGTTCAACTGTGTTACTGTTGCTAGGCGACTGATCAGACGTGCGAGGTCTAGTGTTAGTCCGAGGTTTTGGTTGTGGTCGAGTAATGAGGCAAGAATCTTCATTACAGACTCTGGGCGTGGCAGTGGGTGGAGCAGTAGGTGTGGAAGTGGGTGGAGCAGTGGGCGTGGCAGTTGGTGGATCAGTGGGTGTGGCAGCAGTGAGTTGTTCGGTATGGGGAGATGGAGGGGTGTGTTGAGCAGGTAGGGGTGGAGTTTCACCACTGTGACTCACATTTACGTAATCTCCGTTCACCCTCCCTCCTGACCCCGTGACCTCTTCCTTTGTCTCGTCACTACCACCAGTTGGAGGGACATTGACGTACCTTCCAACTGACCCCTTCACCAGTGGAGGTGTCCTCTCCTCAAAGCCAACCTCACTGTACATCTCCTCCTCCTCCTCCTCCTCCTCCTCTTCCTCTGGTCCTGCGTCTCCCACTGGTTCGTATACAGCAGAGGTCCCACTCTCTGTCAAGACATCGTACACTCCTACAACGCTGTTTTCATCTCGTTGTATAGTGTTTCGTGTGTCACCATTGTGTTCTAAAACATCGTACACGGCAACCACCGGCTCTTTGTCTTGTTTTGACTTGTGAATGATTCGAGCGGTGTCCACTACGTCGTAGACAGGTAGTGGTGGCTCCGCTGTTTCTCGTTTAGTCTTTGGAACGTCAGGGACATCCTCGTAGATCATTCCTTGATCTAACGTCCTCGATGAGGGGGGAGGGAGAGAGGAATTGGGAGCCAGGATTGCAGGGATTGCAGGGAGAGGTTGCGCAACAGCTGAGTTCGGCTTGGGCGGGGCTCGGGTTGATTTGTTTTGGGTGGGCGGAGTCACGGAGCTGTTTTCAGGTCGAACTACGTCATACACTCCCAATTCTTCCTCTTGTTGTTGTTTGTGTGTTTGTTTATCGTTGCTTCCTGCCTCCCGTGCAAAGTCGTAGAATGCTTCCAGTGATGTTTGAGATGACGTCGCTGAGCCACTCCCCTTTTCCAACAGTTCCAACCCCTTTAGACGAGGCTCCGCCCACCTCTGTTGGTCGCCGTTGGAAACAGTGATTGAGAAATTCTGAGGAGTGTCTGCGTCCGGAGGCAGGACGTAATCGTAATCTCGTTCGCTCTCGCTCAAAACACTTTCCCGTTCCACAACTCCACTTGGAGGAGGTAACTGGCTGTACAGAGCTTCGTTAAGAAACAATCTTTCCTCTCCTTCTTCTCCTCCCTTCTCTTCCTCTTCCACCTTTGGCCCCGCTTTCTCTTCCACTTGAACCAGCGGATGTTGCAGAACGTTGTACATTGACTCCACCTCTTGAACCGGGGCGAGCGGTAAACCCGTTTCCGACGACAATGAGAGAGTAAACTGTCGACCAAACGCCGAGCTCGCATTCGATGCGAGGGAATCACAGACGGAAGAATGTGCCTTTGGTCTCAACAGCCCTCCAACCAGTGACCCCTCCTCCGGCTCTCTTAGACTCTGCGATGTCAACGCAGTGTCTCTATCGACTGCCAGTGACGCACTGCGGAATCCACTAAAACTCTTTGTTCTCGTCACCTCCAGTAGGTCGTGGTGGGCGTCTTCTAGAACTTTCCGCCATTCATCGGCTTCTGCCTTGGTGTCGGCATACATGAAGTAGACCCGGGGCGTGGTCACCAACGCAAACGTGTTCTCCAACGCGAGATTCTTGGGCCACGTGACATCGCTTTTCTGGCCGACCCGGATTTTAAACTGGGTGTCCCGTAGCGAGATGACTCCGAGATGGTTCTTTGTTGCGTCCTTGTAGTAGTAGAGACAGTAGTCCGATCGAAGGACCATCCATCGCTTGGTCCATGTCTTAATCCTTCCCCCACACTTATGGAGTACTCCGGAGTAAATATCTCGGTATCCTCCACTCATTCTGTAATAGACTGACACATACACAGACACAGAGTGGAGAGAGAGAGAGAAAGACAACTGAGCTATAATTATAGATTGACACATACACAGACACAGAGTGGAGAGAGAGAGAGAAAGACAACTGAGCTATAATTATAGATTGACACATACACAGACACAGAGTGGAGAGAGAGAGAGAAAGACAACTGAGCTATAATTATAGATTGACACATACACAGACACAGAGTGGAGAGAGAGAGAAAGACAACTGAGCTATAATTATAGTTACAGACACAGTTAAAGCTGAAAATGGACCCACTGAATAAAAGACACCTCTCTATAAAGCGCACTTGGTTCTGCCCTATACTAGTGGCAGTGTATTATGGCACCTCCGAAAAAGGGACACCGTCACCAAATGAGACTTTCGATGTTCCCTTATTTGTAGGTTCTCACAGTACTACAATAGAAAGTAGGATCAATCTGTTACTAAGGCAACCACTAGGTTCAAAAGTTGTTGTCACAGTGTGGGGTGCATTCTTCACCCACACTTCCTGTTGGTTTCACATTCAAACCCTCCCACCTTCCTCTCTCTCTCTCTCTCACTCTCTCTCCTGCTTGTATATAGCCATATTTGTGGCCAACACCCTTACATACACCTTGTACTATATATAGTGAAAAACATGGTCCTTCTTTACTCCCCCTCTTCCTCTACACCCTCTCCTTATCTCTTCTTCCTACTTCCAAACAGATTAAAACTGTTGCCTGTTTTATTAACTTTCATTTCCCTTCTTGCTTTACTCTCTTTCCCCCTCCCTTCCTCCCTCCCTCTCTCCCTCTCTCTCTCTTGCATAGCACCACGTACAAAATAACCCGACCCAGCACCTGGCGTCCATAGTGAAAATAAACAAAAAAAGTTAACTAGGGGCTTATATAAACTCAACGAGTATGCTAAATATAGTATGGAAACCAACAGTGATCAACACACACATGTAGGGAATTTATACTGTGAGTAGTTGTTTCCATACCAACAATCTTCAACATCTACAACATTTACATGCGTACACATGCTTTCAGCAAGTACTCGTACATGTTTCCTTGTAAAAAATACAAATAAAGCATCGTAAGCAATTTTGTGTTTTGTTGCGAGCGTGAGTTGAGAAAGACATGCAGATTGTTGCTGAGTTCAGCCGTCCATGAAATACTTCATACGCAATGACTCACCTGCTCATATTCATACCTCGTTCAACTATGTATAACTAGGTTAATACAGTGGAACACATTCTTTAAGGACACAGCTAAAATGAGGAAATCTCTTTAATTAGGACACCCTTTTTCTTTCACCAAGAATTGTTTCTTGCATGCAATTTCACCCCTGAAATAAGGACGCCTCACTAATATAGACACTTTCCTGATGTCTAGTTCCACCATGGAGAGAATGTACATTGTCACTATGGTGAAAGCAATTGTAAGAGATTAAAGTATTGTAAGATTTCGTGCAATTTGAGGTCATCTCTATTGACGGAGAAAATGGTTTCTATGGAGGATGGTGAGGTTTCAGTGTGAGTGTGTGTGTGGAGATATACACACATTGACTGAGTGTTGTGATACCACTGTGCTAGAGTAGAAACAATAACCACGCTTATTCTAGTATTCTAGCGTTGTTTGTTTCCCAACTAGCCAGCTCTAGAGAGAGAGAGCCCGGTGGGAGTTGCTCGTTAGCCATGCAAGCGGCTCGTTTCTTCTCGGTTGCATACCTAGGAATTGTGCTGATGATGAAGGAATGAATGCGGAATTTTGCATCGAAAGCAAATTCAGTTCCAAGGCAGCTCCCCTTGCAACGGCGGCTGTAACTCGATCCTTGATCTCCCGCACTTGCGCGCGTATTTCTTAGAGTTAGCGACGGAAAAGCCATGTTTACAACGACCGGCGCACAGCCATTTGCTAACTACACCCCGCGCGAGGAGGAAACAACTTACAAGAGGCGACAAACACATAAACATGCCAACGGACTGGCCTAATTTCGAGCTACATACGTTGAGTTGCATCATTATATCTCTATGTCGCGCGCTAACCTGTTGATTTGCTTTCCGCGAGCAATCAGGTGCCGAGACAACCAGCCGTGTCCAGCACACGATCACGACCCGACTTTCTTTACACCACGGCAAGACCCTAGTCTTCAAGAAACGACCAGTTCATGACTTTAGCGATCGACGATCGACTCCACCCATTATTGAATTTCGGCACATCTGCGCATGAGCATTCCATAGCACAAATTGGGCATGCGCGAAAAAAAAACAGGTGGACGACGACGCAGGCACGCACCAGAAACCCAAAAAATGCATTTCGTTTTCTCTCTTCGCCTGCACTGTGTGGCTGCAGTAGTGCACACCTCGGGGTATCATGGACGGAGACGCGAGAAGCCGCTCCCTTACCTCCAGCGATGACGCCAGTTCCGTATCTTCAGAGGGCCTCCAACTACCGCGGACCCGCGCGGCCAGCGCCTCTCTCGCTGCCCCAGCGGGCAAGACTTCGCCTTCTCGAGGGCCCTCCAGACCCAAGAAGAAGAAGGTGAACTTCATGTTACAGTTTCAGAGACTCTGCATCCTGTTTACTACGAATGCTGGGGAGGGCGGCGCACCCTTGCGTAAACAACTCGTCTTCTTCTTCCTCTCATCTTTCTCCGCCCTTTCTCTCCGATCCTCTGTGTATAGGTGTACGCGACGGTGCCCAAGCCGTTCAACCTGACGCTCCACTCTCGTGTCGAGGAGAGACAGCGTTTCAACAGCGTGCAGAAGGTGAAACAAGAGGAACATGAAAAAGTAAGCCCTGGGAACCATTGTTGTCAAGGAGCGAGGAAAATTACATTGCTTTTTTCCCCATTCCTGGAAAAAGTTTTGGTTTATCCTCATTTGTGGGGGATTTTCATGTTCTGTCCCCGACCTTATGATAATGTTCATTTCGGTTTTTATTCAGTTAGTTAGGGAACGGGTGGAGAGAAGGCAGTGGGAAGAGGAAGAGGGGAGGAAGGAGATGTGGAAGAAACAACGGTTCAAGGTTAACCAACCTCCACCAGTAGTAGCTACAATTCTTTAGTCTCATATTCACAACCCACAAGGTTGACGGAGCATCGGGTATTATAGCTTCTGACGTGAAACCTGGTCCTAATATCCGTTGTCTTTCTTTCAGTGTGCGCTGAATTGATGATGTAATTACCCATTGTGGGCATATAGACACGCCCAACACAGTTTACAATGCTTCGGCCCTTGAACCATTGTCTCGTACTGCATGTGAGCAAATTACAGCTACACCCACCCACAATAGGTTGGTGCAACAAACGCACACAATTCTGATTGCCAACACCGCACTATACACCCTTACGTTATGCACATACTGAATGCACTACAATTAACCATATGCGCACAAAATGTGTGTGTTTGAAGGTTTACAAGTTGTGTGTGAGTCAACATCGCTTCATGTTTTCAATCTGTAGGCCAATAAGGTTCGCTCGTTCAAGCCAGTGTGCCCACAACCATCTTCAAAGGTGTTGACCGTACCCGTTTCTCCTACGTGAGTTAACGATTCATTTTTGAGAAAGATTACGCGATCGTTACGTCGGTTTTCTATGTTTTGATTGGTCAGTTTGAGAACGTCGATGCTGGAGCAGATGAGAAGAGCGAGAGAGGAGGGGAGAGAGGAGAGGGAGGAGAGGGAGGAGGAAGATGAAGAGGAGTGGAGAGGGAGAAGGGGGTTGAACGAGGGGCATCTCTACGGAACTGGTAGCAGCGGTGGACGGTCAGTCAGACCTTCACACGAGGCCTCATATACAGGTGGTGATTGACCTGTCTCTATTGCAACCATATAATATTGTAGCACTTAGAAAACCATGAAAACCGAACATCATTAATTATCGGTGTTGCTAGATTTTTCATGCATGCATGGATTTATAAGTAAAACCCTGCAAATGAAAGATTCTCTCTCTCCTCTTCTCTTCTCTCTCCTGCCCTCTTTCTTCCCAGGAGTACGATGGACCTCATTTGAATAACTTACAGGGAAACGGTAACCTAGACCACGACAATGAAATTGAGAATGACAACAAATCCGACATGAAACTATGCGAGGAATCCGAATCAGTGAAGAAAATTACCAGAATGAGTGACGTGACGGCAATGGTGGCTTACTATATCATCATCTATTTCACCGTGTATCTGGTGTGTTCCTGATATATTGGGGTAACCCTGGTGATTAGAGATTCAAATTGGAAAAACACTCAGCAGTTGATATTCAATTTTTCATCAGTCACTATTTTAGTCACAAACATGCTCAGTGTAAACTATTATCAAATTATTTATCATCATCTGCCACGTGAAGTAAAAACCATAAAAGACAAACCAGTTCCGATGCCTGGACCTCAGGGTTTGGTTGCGCATGCCCGAAACGTGTCCTTGTGCGCATGCGTACCCGAAAAACATCGCGATGCATAGCTAGCATGCAGCGACACAGACGACAAGGTGAGAGCAGAAATGGACGTCAACAGCGGCACCTCCTCAGCAGCTATAAAGAGAAAGCATGGACGTCCCTCTCGCTCACGGAGCCACGCCAATAATCCCTACTATTCGGCGATCACGACCGGCGGCTCCGCGAGTTTTGCCGAACATCGACGTAAACTCCGCGGCGTCAGCAACAGCAGTTGGCCGCGGGCACTCTTTTCTACGGCTCCTGCGGGCCCGTCGCATGCGGTGGTCATGTTTCGCGTTCTCGTGGAACCGCCGCCGTCTGGCGTGTTTTTCAGCGGATCAGAAGTCAGAGGATGCGTCCACGTAACGACAGAGGAGGAGAAAAAGTTCAAGTATATCCACGTCTCTCTCACAGGAAGGGCGCAGGTGAGGAGCGATCTTAGCCTTGCAGATCCGTGCATAATTATTACGTAATATTATTCTAGCTGGATTGCCTGATCAATGGCCAGTTTTGATTATGCAGCCACACTTTAGGCACCAATTTGTTGGCTAGTCACACAAATCATTTCGAACATGAATTTGAGAACTTCTGAGAATGTTCCTGTGAGAATGTACACAGGAGAGTGGTTCTGTTGCCGTCGTGTTATGCTAACAACGTCTGTGATTGTCGGCTTGCTTTAGACCCGGCACTATCTCCATGACACTCTGTGTAGCTCTCATTATGGCGGTACAGCCGAGGAACAATACTAGTTGTGTTGCTACAATGCCCCCATCTCTTTCACTGCACCGAGGAAGAGGAAGACATCTCAACGTTCTGTTTTCAGCATCTCTGTGTGTTCACCTGTAGCTACACACTTTTCCGGAATTCTGAGAATAGTTTACTTTCTAACACACTGTGATAAAAACCCACGGTTTTCTTTCTCATTGATGTTGGATAGTTAATACAGTGGAACTTCCCTAATCCAAACACCAAGGGGACAGAAGAAAGTGTCCACACGTTCCTTCTTACATGCACAAGAATTATTTTTCTTAGGGAAAAAAAGTGAGGTGTCCAAATTTCCTAGAGGGGTTCCACTGTAGTAATGTTTTTGCTGTGCAAACAGCTTAAATTTTCCCCCTCCTCTCCTCTCATTTTCCTCTCTCCTAATAAAAGGTGTGGTGGATGGACAGTTCAAGTCAGAGGGAATTTTCCGGAGATAAAGAGCATCTCCACGAGACCCAAATGCTGTGGACCAGAGAAGAGAGTTCGGACAGGCTGGCCCTCTTCCCGGCCGGCTCTCACAGTTTCCCTTTCCGATTTCTCCTCCCGCAGAAAATACCTTCTTCGTTTGAGGGTCGAGTGGGGTGGGTACGCTACGAGCTACTGGGGAGGATCGTGACTGGCGTAATGAAAGTCGAGCATTTGGTTGAAATCGAACTCCCAGTTCTGGAGATTCTAGACATCAACCAGCAGCCTAATCTTCTCTCTCCAAAGAGTGTGGCTATTCAGAAGAAGGTGTGGAGTTTCCCGTGCACTCTGGCCAACGTCTCGATGGTGGTTGGTCTAACTCGCTCAGGATTCTGCATTGGGGAGGACGTACCGTTGAACGTCGCTCTAGAAAACGGGAGTAGATACGAAGTGACGCTCGCAGCTGTTCTGAGACAGAAGGTCACGTACACGGCAAAGAGAAACAGAAGACAATACGACAAGGCTACAGTGGTTCAGGTCACTAGCCAGAGGTTTGCACCCAGAACTTCGACAATATGGCCGACAAATCTGCGGGTGCCACTAGCAGAAGCCACGACGCAGGATTACGAAACTATCAACGTCCAGTACAGGATAAAGGTCGTTGCCTCTGTTGGTTGGGGGCAAACACTTGTTGCCAAGATACCCATAACGATAGGGAACATCCCCTTTAGAGACTCGTTAGTCGATCGCGACATCCACTGCTCCCGAGACCTGCTCCAATTTGGTAGCTATGACAACCAATACTTGTTTCTCTCTGCTGACGACGACAGGAGCTCGAGGCAATTCAGTTTCGGATCCCAAATAGAGCCCACCACCAAATCGACCCTGCGTCGCTCAGCGTCCCAGCGGTCATGTGACGTGTTCTCAACAAGCGACAGCTGCTTGTTTCACGAGTCGGAGTGCACATATTCTGTTAGAGATTACATCGATGGAGGTGAATTGAGCGACAGCGACGTTTTCATCCAGCAAACCGACAACTAAAGATCACCTGACAATCACACACACATCATGTGACACTGTCATTATATTACACTCGATCAGGGACGCAGCGTTCATCATTAGAAACGTCTCTTTTCTGCATCAACTTTGAGTTTTTGTCTTTTTCACCATCAGTAAAAAATTTTATAAGTGGTTTAAACATAGACCTTAATGTTTCCTTTATCTAGTATAAAAATAATATAATACATCATTATAATAAAACATAACCAGTGAAATAAAGATAATTAATATGACCCTGTGTTATAAATGTTTTGTTTTGTCAATGAGAATGTATCAAGATGGAAGTTGGAATGATGTAATGCTAACGGAAGCCGTGTCTGAGGCGAGATAGAGTTTTGAGACATTTGAAGAGAGGGAGGTGGTGGAGGAGGAGGATGAGGACAGCGATGGAGAAGAGAAAGTATAGCATGAGGAATGGATAGCGAGGTGGGAGCCAGAGAACTTTGTACCCTAGGTTGCCATGACGATCTACAGAGAGAAAGGGAGCAACACCCACACACGGTGGAACTCCTCTAATCCAGACACCAATGGGACAGAAGAAAGTGTCCATATTAGTGAGGTGTCCTTATTTCAGGGGTTAAATAGCATGCAAGAACTGCTCTTGGGGAAAGAAAAGGTGTCCTTATTAGAGAGGTGTCCTCATCTCCTTAGAGACAGTAATCAGGTTGTTGTTAATGGTCTCACCTATGAAAATGGCTCCAGTCCCCATGTGAGACTCTCCCATCCTGTAGCTGCACGTGGGCACCACCCACTCCGTCCCTAGTCTCTCTCTCCCGTCCACAGTGGTGTAGGAATGACTGGAGGATGACGTGTGGTGGGTGTGGCCACTGAATATGTAGTCTGGACTTAGGGAGGAGAGGATTGAGCTCTGGGGAGATGAGAGAGAGAGAGAGTGGTAGAGGTAGTAAAGTGTCCAAAAAGGACATGTAGTTTGCTTCTTTGCTTTGCCTTGTGGCCTCGTTGACGTGTTTCACGTGCAAAAAATGTCAAGGATGTTTTAATGCACAGGAGTCAACCCATTTGTTAGAGCCTCAGTTTCAAGTTTTTACAAAATATCGAACAACTAGAAGAGAGAGAGAGAGAGGGGAGGAGCTAACAGTGACGGCAGTCGGCAGATCAGAGAGTGGTACGTGAGAGTACACCAGCACTGGTCTCCGTAGCAACCCGCGAGCCGTGCTCTCAGAGACACTGCTGAGGAATGAAGTCGTTTCCTCTCTTATCTTTGCCTCCTCTTGGTTGGCAGGACGACGGTGGATGTAGCTGATGGTGTTCAGCTGGTGACAATAAACACATTACATCATAAAAATCACAGACAATGGAATACAAGAAGGGGGCGGGGCTAAGGGATAGACTAGAGACAATGGAACACAAAACACATGTAGTAAGATAAACCGTGCCACAATGCAGAGTGTATGAGGTCTGCCTTTGCCGCCTTGGTGCTATGCTCGATGCTGCATTAAGGGCTAGTCGTTAATGTATTAGTGGTGTGTGGACTACAGTAATTAGTACACAAGTACACGACAATAGTGTAATGTTTGTTTACGAACCTATTCATTAATAGCGCTGTACACCCATTAAATTGTATTACCTCTAAGGACCCTCAAAATTATGTGCACCTTTAAAATTTTACACAGCTCGACCACAAAAAATTGATGGAGCAAAGAGTAAATTTTCCCACCTTGACTATTGTTACTCCTCTGAATGTTAGGACTTCATTCAGAGGTCCAAATTCTGCAATGTACCTCCTGGAAATAATAGAGGGCGGGGGAGAGGGAGAGAAGGGGAGAGAGGGAGAGAGGGAGAGAGGGAGAGAGGGAGAGCAGGGGAGAGAGGGAGAGAGGGAGAGCAGGGAGAGAGGGGGACGATGATGTGGTTCAGCAGCAAAGCAAACGTAAAGCAAACAAGTCGACTACAGTAGCCGCATATGCCACGAATGTTTATAGAGGCCCTTGTAGAACAGCAAAGCAAAAGAAAACAACAGACGCCTCGCGCCTGCCTTCCTTAAACCAACATTTCCACCCACCTGATAGAGGAGGCCACCCCACTACCTCTAGTGTGTTATTATCCTATTGATGCCCCCTTATTCTTACGTGACCCCCAACAATAGAGTTTCTATACTCTAACTCCATTAAGGAACGGTGTTAGAGAGATGGTATGCTCCTCACTGGTTTATGGTATCTCTCATTCCTTCTCCTCCTTCTCCTCCGATGTCGTTGTCTCCTGGTAACAGAATCAGCTTCACGTCGCTAGGGACCACCAGCACTTCACTGAGACACTGAGAGATGGAGAGAGAGAGATATGTTGGGAGATTTGAACTTAAGACACCCTTTTCTAAGGACACCTCCCTAATAAGGACACCCTGAAATGAGGCCTCTCTAATAAGGACACCTTTTCTTTCCCCAAGAACATTTCTTGCATGGAATTCAACCCCTGAAATAAGGACACCTCTCTAATACGAACTTTCTTCTGTCCCATTGGTGTCTGGATTTCTCTCCCTCCCCACACTTATCAAGTGTTCTAATTGCACACCTGCAAGTAGTCAGTCCAGTCTTGCTGCGATGCCTTGTAACCCTCGGCAAACACGTCGCCGACAACAACCACGGCATCGGGCTCCATGGCAACCAGCAACCGAGACACGCCTCTTGCGACATACCTGTCAGAGTCCCATCGAAGTAGCCACGGTTCAAACGTTGCAAATGAACACTGTATGTGTGGATCAGCCAATACGAGGATTTTCAACGATTGTTTCGTTTCGTCTGGTCCAGCATTTATGATCTCCAGGTTGGCGTAACTCTCGGTGACGGTGGGATCGAGTGGTCGGTAGGGAGGGAGGGCGGAGTCTGTAGGCCACGCCCACATCCAGGAGTACAGGAAGTGAACTCCGAACTCGCCGAAGAGGAAGAGTAGGAAGAGGGAGAGGGAGAGGAAGATGAGGGGGCGTTGTCGGATCATTATGCAAGGGGCAGCCATTTTGCATTGTACTAATGTCGGCTGAAGGTGTATCTAACAACAATAAGAAGTGTCGTGTAAATCACAGCGTAAACAGTGTTGTTGTAGTAGTGCTCCTGGCATTTGTGATTAGAGAGTCGCGTAGAGAGCCGTGCCAACTAGAGCTACATGTAGCTAGTAACGATTAGTGCATGCATAGCGACCTAGATACAGAACTGAGGGGGGTTCAGCGTTTACTTACTGCAAAGAGAGCCTCTCGCACTTCCGGAGCTCAATCTCAGACATCTGGTGTCGGCCAGCCGCCAGCCGAGAAAAAACTGTGGGCGAGTTTGTAAACATGCGCATGCGGATAACTACTACGGCACGCCTATTTTCGCACGCGCGTAGGTAAATCAATCGCGCGGCCTGAAGAAAGTGGGGCGGGGCTGGTTAGTGGATTCATTTGCTCTACCCTCTCACGGCAGGCATCTCTCTCCTGCTGTTGTTTGTCTTCTCCGCCGGTCCCTCAGCAGTTGTTGTGGCGATGAGCAGTGAGCGCAAGCCGCGAAAGCCGCTGGTGAGTAGCTCACTATGCAGCATATAGTCCCAGGAACACATACATCATCACCACTTGGCCGCCCAACCCGCTTTGTTTACATGTACGAATTCTCTAATGCGTGTGTACACGACGAGTCGCTGAACTGCAAGGCCCTGCAGCCAACTACTATCGCTGCACTACATAGTAATTGACGGTGAGTAGAATTGTGTGGAGGTAGCTAGCTAGCTGCTTTAGTTTTTTGACGTTGGGGGTGAGTTTGCGCCGGTTTCTTTTTCATGTTTCGAGTAAGTTGTCGTGAGGCGAGGGTATATTGATGTTTATTTGTATCCAACATCCAACGGGCTTTTATTGGCCCACGTCTTCTTGTTTTCCGCTTTTTACGCGATTACGTGGACAGTCCGCCCGCGCTGGCTAATAATTGTCCTACACACCCTTCCTAGCTGGCTCAGCTGCAGTGATGTTGGTTTACTGCTGCAAAGTCCAGAGCTTCTTGCTCCTCTGCACAGACTAATATATTATAGCTTTATACCTGCTCTACTCACATTCGTCTGGATCCAGTTCTGAAATAATTAGTGAATGTTGTTTTCTACAATGTTGCTGTGCTGTCACTTGCATGGGTAAAAGTACTGAACAACTTTTTGAGGTGTAGCTGCACCCATTATAGTCGTGCTTGGTAAAACAGTTTTCAAGGAAATAACATTGGGAAGACTGCCAACGATTGAATTCCTTCTCTCTGAGGTGTGGTAACTGCCTACTTTGGATGTATGGACGGCTTCCAGAATTAATATTACCTCTTGTTTCCATTTTTCTTTCATCCAAAGCTTCGTCGCCACTCTCTGGCTGGTACAAGAGCCAGCCCAAGCCAGAGACAAGAGGAAGGGGGACGATCACTCTTCAGATTCATCATGAATCGCCCGTGGAAACAACGCTCTGTGTCTACCCCCGCCATTGACAGCGAGAGTCGGTCTTCCGCATCACATCACCATGACAACACTAAAGAGGGGGCGGAGTCAAGTGTGAGAGTCGTGGCGACCGTTCTTCAACCGCAGCTCTACTACAAGAGTGTCCCGGTCACCATGGCGACAACAGTGAACGACATCATCGTGAAATTGGTATCGAGGTATGCAGTTGTTGCTGAGGACAAGGACCCGAACTCGTTTTACCTGATGGAGGTTAGTTGTGTATAAGACTCTCGTGTATATGCAGGACAAAACCGCTTATATATAACAGTGTTCTAAATGTAATACCAGACACCCATTTTTTGCATGGTTGAACACTTTCCTTTAGTCGACACCCCGTAATTCGTGCACTCTCTCCCTCTCCTCAGACCCACGACAGGAAGCAGGGCAGCTACTCACGTGTTCTCCCTGACTCTGAGGAGGTTGGCTCTATCCTCCAGAGATGGGGGCCAGACTCTGCATACTTCACCCTCACACGGCGACCAACCACAGTCAGATCTGAACCTCTCTTCTACAGCTCCCGTGAGTTTAACAAATGCACGTGGAACTGCACATTATAGTGCCAGGTTTTGTTAGGGAGTTCAGTCACAAGTTACCTTGTAGTGGCAGGAGCAGATGTTACGGTGCTGCACCAGGGAATCTCATTGTCTATATTAGTACACTAACAAACCAGTTCAAATAATGCCAGACTTCTTTTTACGTTGTTCTAGTGAGGTGGCTGCATGCATTTCCGCGGCTTGGTTTAGCAAGGTTCCACTGTAAAAGTGTTTGAATACATCTTTCTCCACAGCCAGCCTCCTCTCCTCAGAGAGGTCCAATCTGTTCTCATACCAAGTCTTTGTCGAGGAAGGCTGCGGATCACAGCTGTCGCAGAGTCTCAGCGATGTGTCAGCCGAGCTGTCTTCGTCGCCACAGAAACAGGGCAGTCGCTATGGTAATATCGCCAGTCTGGTCAGCCCGTATTCGCACGGGGCATCCCGAAAGGGGACCGACCCGGAAAAGAACACTTCATCGTTGTCACGGTTACAGGCGTCCTATAGTCGGGAATCCACACCAATTTCGCCAACCTCCCCACTAATTGTTGACAGCCCCACTCATCAATACATCGTTATAACGCCGGGTCAACCTCGGGTGGTCACCATAGCGACGAAAGTTTCCATGGCAACGACTCTGGGGGACCGGCACACTTTCTCTTCCCCAGTGCTAACCCTGGGTCTCCTACGGAGACAGAAGGTAGCCACGGCAACAACACACCAGTAAACAAACCAAATTCCACCGACGAAAAAAGAGAAGAGGAAAGTGTTTTGTTCAGTTTTGGAGAAACGGGGAGAGAGGGAAGAAGGGAGGAGGAGGAGGAGGAGGAGGAGGAGGGGGAAGGTGAGACACCAGAATCACGGCGGAGGAAAGAATTGAGTGAAAAGATGAAGAAGTCAGTTGAGAGGGGGCTTGGAGAGATAATTGCTCAGATTGTGGAGGAAGGTAGACCACAAGTGGCAGGGGGAGGAGAGCGGGAGGTGGTGAAAGAAGAAGAGGAGGAAGAGAGGGTGGAAGAAAAGGAAGAAGCAAACGACGCAGGAAACTATGAGCTGTCAGAGATCTTGACCAAGAACTAAGACCTGAAGGACCTGTACGACCGACGATGAGGGTGCAAAGGAGGGAGAGCACGGGACAGAGGGAGGAGGAAAGAAGAACGAAAAGGATAAGAGGTGCGAGAAGAGGAGGGTTAGAGGAGGGAGAGGCGAGCAGAAGGAAGAGTGTGAGAGGAGTGGAGCAGAGGTGTGAAGAACAAGGAAGAAGGAGGAGAGAGAAAGAAGAGGGAGAGGATGGAGAGGGAGAGGAGGGAGAGAGGGAACAAATGGCAGGAGAAACAGTGTTTTAGTCCTTTATACGAGGAGAAGAGGAACAGGAAGACGTGTAGTCAAAATTGAAGAAACGGGAGAGGTGGAAATGAAAGAGAAACACCAGCAACAAGAAGAGCCGAAAGAATTCCAGTCAGATGTCATCACTGTGACGACACTAGTAGACTCCTCCCCTCGTCAAGTTGCCACAGCAACTGCAGCTGGCCACGCCTACCAGCGAGAATCCAGTGTGACCGTAAGTCCAGTCCACAAGGCTTCAGCCTCCTCTGTCTCGTTTCATCAGGAGCCAGGCGGAGAGGGCGGGGCCTGGATGAACCTGTCTGACCAGTTTCAGTCGACCATGAATATCATTGACTCGTTTTCGGCCACCATGGATGAGAACTTTGGAACGGAGCCACTGCAGACTGGAACCAAGACTGAGAGTGGAACAAAATCTCGGAATGAGACCAGAAGCAGTCCGAGAGCCACGCCCACTGCCACACCCACAACTCCTGACAAGAAGAAACAAGAAAAACAAGATCTCATCTCTCCCGATCGTCGCAAGAAACTGGTGGAGCAAGCTGCGAAGAGGTTTCCATTCAAAAGAGCTCATACGTTTGACGTGGGAGTAAGCCACACCCCCATCACCACCAGTCGGCCACGCCCACCCAACAAGCCGCACCCCTTCATCAAGCCCCGCCCAGTCGAGAGCAAAGCGGGAGGGGCGGGACCTGGTCTCCAAGGCGAGGAAAGATCGAATGATGAACGACGCTCTGGCTAAGATGAGACAACGCTTCGCCCAATCCACCTCCAACAACTGACGAAAAATTCTATATCTATTATAGCTGACAACTACAAATTTATATACCCATTCTAATTTTTCCCCACCCATGAGACCCAAAATTTGTCCAAAAAAGCCCTTTGTAAGCACTTTATCGTCCTTTTTTTAATGAAAATCGTTTTACAATTTACATCATGATCACACACACCAAAAATTCAATGTTCTTTATTGCTAGAATGTTTCTCCAATAATTTAGGATTTCGTTGCCCGCTGTGACAAGTTGATCTTGTCCCCTAGGCTAAGAGCCATTCCCTGTATGAACAGTAGTCACATGATGATCACATGACCCTTGCAAACATCACCGTGGAAACGAGGAATCTCACCTGAGTCTTGGCACGGATGCGAATGTGACCCTGCACGGCGACGTCGCCAGCCACACCCTCTGTTGCCATGGGTTTCTCAACACTGAGGTTGGCGAGAGCGTCTTCCCCGAACACGCTGCGTGCGTAAAGGTTGGCGGCCAAGAGCCCACATTCGCCTGTCAGGGCCTGGGAATGGGGGAACGGAATATTCAGAACGAAACTTGCATGTAGGCAGAGGATTGTCTGAGAAGCATCACAGAACGGAGACAAGCGCGGCAGAGGAGAGAGAATCAATTGCCAAGCACTGCAGAAGGTTTCACTGCCAAGCAACACATAATGTAGGATCCTGCACTACTATTCCAGAACAGGAATGGAGGAATGGGGGTATGTGTGTACCTGTTTGGGAGTGAGACATTTCATGTTGGTGGACTGTAGGAGATGTTCCAGATACTCACTGAGATCTGTGATATTGGTGTTCACCGTGATCTGGGGGAGGGTGGGATGAGACAGAGTTAAGTGTTTGGCATGCATTGTTAACCCCCTACTAACGTCACTCTTTCACTCAACTCCGCCCATTAGCCACACCCCCTAATAACCTTGTTCTCCCACTCAAACTCCGCCCACATCCGGCGAAACTCTGTGTCTGAGCAGCTGGCTGGTTGGATGTAGTCCATGATGTCGATATGAATATTGTTGAGTACGACCACGTTCCGATCCGACGTGGAACCAATGATGTCATACACTGGAACGGAATGGGAGACATGGTGGGAATGGGAATCAGGGAATGTGTGAATCAGAACCTACCGATATTTCCAAAGATGATTCCATTCTCAGTCGAAGAAACCTTGATACTAGCCTAGCGGTGGATCATGTGACACTGTAGTGACATCATGTGATGGTCACATGACTGACCTTGATATTGACAAAATCGTGAGGCCCCACAGTCATGGGGGCAGGTTTCTCAACCAGCTTCAGGTCTCCATAGTGTAGCCAGCTCTAGAGTTAGACCCTTGAGGAGGGAGTTTACTAGTAGTTTACAAGAGTATACTAACATGGAGGAAGTTTACAAGAGTAGTAAACTACTTAGTAAATTGTCAGTAAACTCTAGTAAACCATGGTCCAACCTGCAAGGTGTCTCCTGTTTGGTTGACAACAAGGACGTCCAACACGATGTCGTATTGATTGATGTTCACATAGGCTTCGGCATACACGGGATCAGAGAACCCTGTCAGCTGAATCACCTGGAGAGAGAGGGGGGAAGAAACAACTGACGCAAGAGAACAGAGAAAAGCTGCAATCCTGAAAAAGGTACGCAGAATAAAACCCTGTAAATTTAAAAGTGATTCAACACCGGGTCAGCTGAATCACCTGGAGAGAGAGGGGAAGAAACAAGTGATGCAGTTTGCGATTTCTTGGGGTTTTGCAGGATTAACGAAATTAGCAACATCTTGGGGAAATATTCACACTTAGAGAAGCGAACCTTACCTTGTTGAGCTGTGTTTGTGTCTTCTCGGCGTCTCTCTTCCCACCGGCAACACCGCTGCCCTGCGTGGCGGTCATCAGACTCAGCTCATACTTGTTCTCAGTCTGCCCCTCCTCCAGTTGCGCCAGCTGGAGGAACATGATGAGGTCGTCCGCGTGGACTTGAACCTCCTCTTCATCCTTGTTCTGCGACGACAGAATTGGAACGGAATATTGGAGTATGCTGTGACATCACTAGTAGAATACAGAAATATACAAGAGATTACTGACCTTTTTGGAGTATGCGTGAAATCACTAGTAGAATACAGAAATATACAAGAGATTACTGACCTTTTTCTTCTTCCCCTCGGCCTCCCTGGTTGTCAACAATCGACCAAGGGCCTCTCGTGATCCCTCCCCAAACACCTGAGTCACACCTCGTTCCTCTCCGCCAGAACACGCAGACAGATGGTCAGTCGCTCCGTGTCGTCCTCTGTGATTGCCTGTGGTTGCCACGGTGATGATTGGTTCCCATGGCAACGTGTTAAATCGATGATGTCGTGTTGATGCAACTCACCTTTTTTGGGAGGCCAGATTTTCCGAGATGAAGGATGCTCGCTACAATCAACATGGCTTCTCCACAGAATGCCTGGCAGCAGAGAAATCACATTCCTTCATTCTTTCATACTGCCATACTCCCATTCCCCCATTCTCTCATACCTCCATTCTTTCATGCTGTCATTCTCCCATTCCACAGCACATGAATCTTACTCTGTTGCACTAAACAAAACCACCATCCAATTCCATCTCCCCCCACTTCCCTTCATACCCCATACCCCATACCCCAATTCCCCCATACCCCGGTACTCACGTTCCTGCTCTGTGTCTGGGTGACCTGACTCAGGTATCGGACTGCCAGTTTGGTGAGAGTGGAAGCCAGGGCAGCTGCTATGAAGAACTGTCCCTCCAGAAGATAGCCTCTGAGAGGGGGTCTGGGGGTAGAGGGAGAATACAGTATTACAGTGGAACTCCTCTAATACAGACACCAATGGGACAGAAGAAAGTGTCCATATTAGTGAGGTATCCTTATTTCAGGGGCTGAAGAACTGTTCTTGGGGAAAGAAAAGGTGTCCTTATTAAAGAGTTCCTTATTTCAGGGGTGTCCATATTAGTGAGGTGTCCTGAGCATTATACAGTGGAGCTCCTCTAATCCAGACACCAATGGGACGGAAGAAGAAAGTGGTCCCTATAGTGAGGTGTCCTGAGCATATACAGTGGAACTCCTCTAATCCAGACACCAATGGGACGGAAGAAAGTATGTCCATATAGTGAGTGTCCTGAGCATTATACAGTGGAACTCCTCTAATCCAGACACACAATGTGACATGAACTAGAAAGTGTCCATATAGTGAGTATCCTATTTCAGGGGCTGAAGAACTGTTCTTGGGGAAAGAAAAGGTGTCCTTATTAAAGAGTTCCTTATTTCAGGGGTGTCCTTATTAAAGAGTTCCTTATTTCAGGGGTGTCCTTATTAGGGAGGTGTCCTTATTAAAGAGTTCCTTATTTCAGGGGTGTCCTTATTAGGGAGGTGTCCTTATTTCAGGGGTGTCCTTATTAAAGAGTTCCTTATTTCAGGGGTGTCCTTATTAAAGAGTTCCTTATTTCAGGGGTGTCCCTATTAGGAGGTTCCACTGTACCCACAATTCACTTAATGAAATTGAGAGTTAATGAACGGTCACATTTTATCCTCTTTCTTGGTTGCCGTGGCAGTGAATGCACTCTGGGTGGCGTATGTTCCGGCTGCAGTCACTAGCTTCGAGGAGGAGGAGGAGGAGGAAGTGGGAAGCGGTCGGTTGGTCTGAAACAGAGGGCGAAATAAAGGATGAAGATCTCTAACAGCCATGTATTTACCATCTTCATTCTGAGTCTCTTCACCCGCAGCCTTCTTCAGCTCCGAGTCAACTATAGGCAGCTGCATACAGGGGATCACATGACGTCACATGACTGTCACATGACCAACCTCTCCCAGAGAGACCCTGATCTCCTGAACCACGCGAGAGATATCGTCAACAGTAGTACAATATTCTCCCAGTATCCAGAGAGCTCCTCGGTGGATGCTGTGTCAGAGAGTTGACACATTTGATCACTGCTAACACGATTTTGATCAGGGTTTGATCACTGCTAACACGCTTTTGATCAGGGTTTGATCACTGCTAACACGATTGGATCAGGGTTTACATCTATGCCTGATACTGACACAACCTGACATATTTGATCAAAAACGTTGATCACAGTTAACATGATATTGATCCCACTTGACAACACCTTCAAACATGACAAACTCATCAACAGCAAAATTATTCATGTTTCAAACACCACTAACACCACAATGATGCAAATTGATCGCTCCCAACACACACCTGACAGATTTGATGATTCCAAACACGTCCAGCAATCTCCCTACCACGTTTCCCTTCAGTCTCGGATACTGCTGGATCGCCTCACGAACAAACGCCAGCACATCCTCCGCTGTTCCTTCGTCGCTGTCCGAGAGGAAATCTAGCAGCTGCAACAAGAGAGGAGAAATAGTTTGCTGGGGGAACATGTTCATTAAAAATTTAGAATTAATACAGGATAGGGTGTCCTTATTAGAGAGGTGTCTTGCCAGCGAAACATGTTCATTAAAGGAATGGAACCTCTCTAATCCTGACACCAATGGGACAGAAGGAAAATATCTTATTTCCATCGTTTCGACTAGGCTCCATATTAGTGAGGTGTCCTTATTTCAGGGGTTGAATTGCATGCAAGAACTGTTCTTGGGGAAAGAAAAAGGTGTCCTTATTAAGGAGTGTCCCCATTTCAGGGGTTGATTGCATTGAAGAACTGTTCTTGGGGAAAGAAAAGGTGTCCTCATTTCAGGGGTGTCTTTAGATAAGGGCTCCACAGTACACATACACTAAAGGAGAGGAGAGTATATAAACAGACCAGAGGGACAACGGCAGGAGCAACGCTGGCAAATCGGATGCTGCACTGATGAAGAGTCTGGACCAGACTCTGTCTGTATCCAGTCACGTCCTTCTTATCCCTCCCATCTCCTCCGCCATTACTGGTGCTGGCCACCTCCTTCTTCAGAACCAGGACTATCTGGAGAGACGAGAGAGAGAGAGAGAAGGAACTTTAGGAGTGAAACAGGTCTACATGCAGAGAATTTTTTCAAGTTGCTTGGGGGTTAGCACCTATTTCTCAAGGCAAAACTCAAATTTTATGTTTTGGTTGTCTGAAAAATATCCCGAAATTATACATTCACCATTCATTGCAAATGGGAAAACTAGAAATTATGAAGGAAAAAAACTAAGGGATACATTAACAATTTATCACCAAAACTGTTGCAATAGTTATCAAATGATGACTCTGACAGACTTACCTCTTCGACGTTGCGAGGGCTGATGAGATCCAGAACAAGAGACAGAGTTTCTTCCTGACCTCGAGATCGGGGCTGGCCAACACCCGCAGGATGTCCATCACCAGATCCTGAAGGACTCGTTCGTGGGCCGGGACGTCTTTCAGGGTCATCAGCCGATCGAGGACAATTAGCTTCACGTTGTTGTCGCTCTCCTTGACGATCAGGTCAATGTAGCACTGAGCCGCTGCCTGGATCGAGAGGCAAGTTTTTCCACGTTACTTCCTCGCCTCAATAGTTCAACATTAACTCCTATCTCGCCCCCAACTTTCACATTCCCCCATCTTCCCTCCCCATGCTTGCCCTTGTCCTCCCTTCCCCCCCTACAGACCTTGATGGCAGTGGGCGAGGAGGAGAGGGTAACCAAGGTACCGGCCGCCTCGTAGCGGACAGCCGGACTAGACGACTGGAGCAGGTTGTAGATGCACCTGATAAACCTTGACCTTTCACCCGGGTTTGCATGGCACACCTGAAGAGTGACAAACCAAGCAATTCACACATTTACATTATTGTGTTGCTTGCCAAAGAAATACTGACCACACCCACTATGGTTTGACCTCTGACCTTGTAGACCAGTTCCACGATGACCAGCTGAAGAATGTCGTTAAACTCGTTCACCTGGTCGATACAGGTCGTCAGGTAGTCTAGAGCTCGCTCCTTCGCAGGGAGAAAGGAGAGAGGAGAGAGACAAAACTAAGTCCAAGACATCGGCTTTACACGAGTTCTCATTATTAGCAGTTTGCATATTAGTTGGTGCAAAATTTTCTCTAAATTCCTCTTTAAAGCTTATAAAGACATCTATTTTCAAATTTCGGCACACTCAACTCTTCCTCTAAATGAGGCACTTATGAAAAAATTTTCCTCCATTCTAAAATGTTGAGTAGCTGTAGGAATGTCTTACTCGGTCGACGTGGATCAGCATCATGAAGGCATTCCTCTTGCACGAGGCGTCCTGCTCCCCTTCCAGGTAGGAATGGATCAGCTCCGGGGCGTCTGGGATGAGCTGGTCGAAATTCCTGTTGGAAATACAGTTTCATTTTAACACTTTCCCAGATCCCCCATATTTAGCCTTCCTAATAAAATACAGGCTGTATTATACAATGACAATATGCCCTGTCAATCCACTACATTTACACTCTCCATGATATACGAAGGAACCCCTTAAATCACTGTTTATTTCCTACAGTCTCTCCCCTCTCCCCTCTCCCCTCTCCCTTCTCCCCTCTCTCCATTTCCTCACTTGAAGATGGTGTAAATGGCCAACACGGCGTTCCGTCGTACGTAGGCGTGTCTGTGTTCCAGACAGGAACGGATCGAGGGCATGAGAGGTTCGAGGAGTTCCGGCTCCTTCAGTTTGCAGAGGAACCTCAGAGTTGAGCCTCGGATGAACTCATTTGGGTGTTGAAGATCCTGCAGCATTCACAGAACACATAGACACACACACACACACACACTCACATTTCAAGCAACACTAAGGACCTATAGTTGTTAGTGAATGTCTCCCAAAACTACATGGTAGTAGGTCCTTCTAACCTTGCGGTAGGCGTCGCACACCAGAATCATCTCGTGCAGCAGTTTTCCATCGGGTGACGTCTTGGGCCATATCTCCCAGACCAGCAGAAGCAGTTTCTTTATCTGGTGGTCGTTACACGGCAACACGAATCTGATTATCACCATGAGGAGCGCCGGGAGACGCTCGCCGCTCAGAACCAGCTGGATGACCTTCTTCAGCGCCGTCGCCTTCAGTCTGTTGTCACCGTGCTCTGTGCAAGCCCGAGACAAGAGAGTGGGCTCTAATTAGAGTAATTTCTCCGCGCTCACCTAAATCGTTCCGCAACTGTTGCTCGTTGGGTATCTCCGTCTCGGAGGGGTTGTTGATTAGCGTGTAACACGGCTGCTCCGCCATTTCTCTCCCTCAACGACTTGCAAACGGCTCCACCAAAAATCCACGCACGAGCAAGCGCGAGACACGCGGTGGCTCTTTCGCTAAATTAGAGAATAATATCGAAACATCGGGAGCGCATTTTGTGTAAAGAAGAGCAGTGCTGCTAGCTAGAAGTGTAGGGATCAGGGGATGGATATACTAAAGGAGCTGTTCGGCACCAGCGACGAGCTGCAGATCAGCAAGAGCCTGTTTGGAGGAGACGGCGGCGCTGGTTCTGAGGAGCTGGTTCTCGGTACGCCTTCTCTTGCACCTGTGTCTGTATCGATACGTACAATCTGTCCCGCTTCTGAATGGTTTTAGATGCGCTTTGTTTCTGCCAGCCTGTTTTGAGCAGTAAACCAGGCTCTTTAGCTATATTGTCCTTATATGTACATATAGATAATCCGCCTGTGAGTCCGTCACGTGACTACCTCTCCAGTAGACCCCTCCCACTCCTTCCGGCAGAGCCACGCCCCCAAATTGCAGCGACATCGTTGCTAATTCGGAGCCAATCATTGGACGATTTACACGCTCCCTCTAGTAATGACGTCGACAACCTTTTCAGGTAAATGTTCCTCCAGAACACGTCTCGTTCAGAACACCTCCCCTCTCCCTCCCGTAGACCCGATGTTCTGAGAGCTCAGTCGGTGTTTCCTCAACTGTCTGAGACTGGATCCAGTAATCACGGTATGAAATAAATTCTATCAGCAATGACGGGTTATGCATTCATCGTGTTACTCTTCTCAGTCAACCTGCATAATGTTCCTCACGAGATGCCAATGTACCTACTGGAAGACGACGAAGGAAACGATGAAGAAATAATGAGACTACTGGAGACCACAACGGACTCCACTCCGAACCGTAGTGGTACCTCCAGTGGCACTGGTGGTACTCCCAGTGGTACCGCCACACCACCAAACGGAATATGTAGTAGGAACGTCACAATAGAGATGGTTGCCATGGAAATTGTCGCCATGGAAACCGACGAGTCACTCGGGGACGAGGACAGAGTTGTCGTGGAAACGGAAGAGGCGGGGTCGATGGACATCGGTCCTGTGCTAGAAGACGAAAACATGGGACCTTTTGTGGGTATGAGTGTGGAGGTGACTGAAATAGATGAGTCTTCTGCTGTAGCCGTCCACGAATCAACATCAGAAATGGCATCTTCTCGCCTGTCTCCTTCCTCTCCCTCTCCTCCTCCACTCCCTTCTCCCCCTCCCGTTTCTCTCCCCGCTCCCTCTCCAAAGACCGTCGTCTCGCTCGAAACTCAGACACCATCTGAAACTATTTCTTTGTCCTCTCAGTCTCCTTCTCCTACTTCCTCAACCTCTCCTCCCTCTCCGAAGAGTGTCAATACTCAACCATCATCTAGCCCTGCCTCTAGAACTTCTCATCAAACAAGACCACCATCTTCAAGCCTCGCTCCATCTCCCTCACTGAATACACTGGTACCTCCAGTAACCCAAAAATCTTCCCTAACCCCAGCTCATGATGTCAACACAACCACTTCCATCAAACTCAGCAACCGACTCTAATCTTTACTCCCTCTCTCTTCTCCCTCTCTGAGGACATTGGCTTCCTGCCAAAGTGAGCCATCGACCATTACCCTCTCTCCCTCCCCCTTACCTGCCACAGCCCCTCTCCTTTCTCCTCTTCTCTCTACCAAAGTCCTTATTCCTTCTTCTACTAGCTCACCATCGTCTTCTTACTCTGCCAATGTAACTTCACCTAGAGGTGTTTCGACCTCATCAAGAACCCATGCAGTTCCAGAGGAAACGAGTGCGGTCACCACGGCAACAACTGATATCACCACGGAAACGAGTGTTATCGCAGTGGCAAAGACCACACCTACCTTCGTCGCTAGCCTCAATATAGCACATCTCCCTACCATCATACCAGTTGGTAATCCACCATCAGCTACTGCTCTTTCCTCACATCTTCCTCCAGCATTGGCTGGTAGTAGACCTCTGCTGCCATCAGACCATCTTCCTTATTCTCCTCTAGACACACCCTCCCAGTTTCCATGACGACACGTCCGACTCAACTCTGTTTCCATAGCAACCAGACCAGGGGTCAAAGTCTGTCGCCACCTCAATCCATCGTTCGTTCGAAATCTCCCCTTCCTCTCTCCCTCCCCCTCTCACCCCCTCTCCTCTCACTTCCACTACATCAAGCCACGCCCCCTCCAACGAGTATGCAGCAAAGCATTGACCAACTCCGTCTTCAGGTGAGGCTTCAGAGTCAGAAACTAGAACAAGCTCTCAAATCTTTCCTCCCTCAACCGAAACACAAGCCACACCCACCAACTGTTAGCCTTCCGGTTGCATCTTTGGTTGCCATGGCAACATCACCGTTGCCCCCGACGACGACAACTGTGTCGGTTTCGTACCCCTCCCTGAGGAAAGCAGGTTTCATGGGGAACAGTAGAGTTGAAGGGGTTAAAGATGCGTCGTCGTTGGAGACGACCAATAAGGAAAGGGGCAATAGTGATTTAACCCTTGTCTCTACCTCTTCCATTGCTGTACAAGCTAGCTCAACGGAGCGATCCACTAATCTCCCAGTTTCTATGGCTACCGAACAAACCACACCCCCTCAGCCTCCTGAACAACAAATTTCTGTAAACAGTCAAGGATCGGCTGGTAGCCATGATGACATGATCCGTGAAAGCAATGCAGATGATGAAAAGGATATTATTAGTAATGAAAAGTGGGTGTGGCAGTTTCCCTACTGTCTCCACCTCACTAGAAACAGCAAGTGTGTCTAGTGATACAATCGTTGATGGGGAATCCCCTGGAACTAGTTGTCATGGAAACAATGTAACTCCAACTGTTGTAGGGAAGGCAAAATGTGTCTGTGGCGGTACAAACCAAAACCATGGCAACCAGTCAGAGCATGGAAACGGTGACCACAGCCAATACATTCCATCATCACCTAAACTGCTGTCTCCCCTGACCCCATTCCGTTCCACGTTCTCGGTATGTGTCCCGGACATGAACTGGAGAGTCCAGCCTTTCGGGTCAGTTCTTGGGATGAAGGCCCTACCAATCACCATCTTGCCTCCCTCCCCCTCCTCCTCCTCCTCCTCCTCTTCTTCTCTCTCTGACAACTCTGGTGTGAGAGGGTCAGCGACATCATCAGGGGCCTCCTCTGGAGGTCCAGTGAGTGCTGATAGTGAGCCTCAGACACAGAGAGCCAAACGAGTAAGTTATCATCATCACTTACTCTCCAAACTTTCTCTAGATTTTCGTGAGACCTAAGGATTGCGTTCGTTCAAAGCACAATTGCAGTCTTTTTTCTTTCTTTTTTCTAGTTCTAGAGTCAGCAGTTTAGATTTTAGAAGATTATTTTTTGGCTCAGAGTGAAGTAAGAGTACACATTGAACTTTCTGTTTTGCTGCAGAGAAGAAATGGCGGAGGATGGCCGAAGGGGAAGAGGAGGAAGGTCGTCGAGAATAATACCCCAAAACCACCGTCCACTGCGTAAGTCTCTTCCCTCTTTGTTTCATCTTTTTCCTTCCTGTATCTCTATTTTTCCTCTCGTTTCTCATCTCTTCCCTCTCTCTCTTCTTCTTCTTCGTCATCTTGCTCTCTATCTTGATCCCAACTATTGTCTTCTTCCCCTATCTCTCCCTCCCAATTTCTCTATTCGTTTCGTCATCATATCTCCTCTCCTCCCTCTCCCTCATCCCTCACAGCTACAGTCTGTTTCTCTCAGAGCAACGGCAGAAAGGGAAATTTGACTCCATGTCCATGTCACAGCTCTCCAAGACCATTGGGAAGATGTGGGGCCAGCTGCCACCTCAGGCAAAACAGGTTGGGAACTAATACTACCATTTCATAATTTTGCCGCTCATCTTGCATATTATACCATTCATCTGTCTCATACTTTTGTTGCTCATTCTGCGTATATATCTGAAGGAGTATCAGGAGAGAGCAGTGAAGGACAGAGAGAGGTACCTGAATGATCTCAAGACACATCTGACACAGAAACAGAAAGGCAAGACTCTTTTTATGATAATTTCACTACTCAGAAATGATCCCTCCGAAGAAGGTCATCTCCATAAAGATTTCTGCTCTGAATACAGGACGTTTCAGTGGCCCACTAAGTGTCTCGTTTTAAGAGATTTCATTTCAGGACACACTAACAAACTTCCTCCAATCTGTCCACACAGAAAACTCGTCCTGTAATCTGGAATCTGTCAACGATGTCCTGAACAGTCTCGTGTCGACGGCCGAAGATAACAGCGTCCTGCTCTGCCACCTCTGTAAACTGACATTCAACACTCTTCACAACAAACACTGCCACTTCAGCAGCCGCACACACACAGACAGTCTCCTGAGAGAGATGACTAGAGTTATGAGTCTCCAGCAAAAGATTTCACCACCGCCGGGGGGAAATGGTGGCCAGGACGGTCTCCATTCCGTTCCACATGGAACGGAATGTGGGTTGGGGAACGGAGTGGAGTCACGTGGGGAGGAATGTGATACGGAACATGGGAATAAGACCGTCAGGGAAAATGGAACGGAATCGAGACAATGTTCACAAGACGCTACTGGTATGGGGATGGAATTGGATTCGGTGGAATGTGGTGATGGAATGTCAACAGTAGACGATACTGCAAGGAATGATGAAGAGGGGGTGGGAGGTCAAAAGGTCGTTGCCGTGGGAGAGGACTGTGGTATGGAAGATGGGAATCAGACAGTTCCAGCGGTTTCTGATATCACGCAACTGGATGTCCCATCGGACAATGGGACTGCCCCATCTGGTGATGCTCCCGTCCACCAAACCAATAATGATGATGTTAGATATTCACAGACTGATGAAGCCGTCCCTGGTAACAGTCCAGGTTCCATACCAAATCCAGATTCGCAGCTAGTGGAATGGACTCGGGACTATGCAGGAATGCTGACTCGGCTCAAAGAACATGCTGTTGCCATGCAACCACCCACCCCAATCGGAACCAGTCAAACCAGTTTTCTAAACCAGTTCCGGGAACAGGAGCAAGACCTGTTTAAACACATTGACTCTCTTCTCTCTCTCCTCCTCCGCTAGCTGACACCATGAATATGTTTGTTCCAAAGGTATATTTTTCACTTGCCTTTGATCTGGCATTAAAATACACCATGTCACAATAATGATAAACAGATCAATAACATCTGTATAATATTTTCTTTAGAAATTTTGAGTTTTGAAGTTTGAAAACTGTTTTAGCCCATGCCGCAGCATGACACATACTTATATGTACGTGCAAACCAAACAATGGGACTGTTTTACGTGCGCTGCATGCGCAGTTTAAAATGTCAGCATCTCCTTGTGTGTGTGTGTGTGTAACTGATCAGGTTGGTGGTGGTACAATGTGTATAATAATGATGTCATAGTGATGTCATAGGGCCCAGCAAGTCCGGAGGTCTGAAATGAAGTCTGAGTCTGCTTCAGTTTCAATACTAACTCCCTCGTAGTAGTTCTCAAAATCCTGCATCAAAAAATTTTCACAGCCGAAATATTTTTACAAAGGAAGTCAAAAATTATGAGCTTACGGCATAGTTGATGCTCGTGATGGGAGAATGTAGAGACGTTCTGTGGGCGTGGTCAAACCACACCCCCTCCATTTCGCGGCTGTCTTGTCTGTAGAAGCGTTGTATGCTGGTCCGAGTCACCAGCCCATCTTTAGCTGTGTCGAGTTTCTGGAATACCTGTGTATGGAGACATGACTGGTATGGAAACTCCGGAACATGGAGATATGTGACCACATTGAAATATGAAAAACATACAAAGGAAATATGAAGGCATGGAATGAAGACATACAGATATGAAGGTATGGTATATATCATAAACTGGAAAACATAGTGTGAACAAACAGATGAGGTGGTGAAGAGTGCGAGAGACTTACTTTTCTAACGATTAATTTTCTGTCTTCGTTCATCTCCCCCACCAGTCCAGCAATGAGCCTGTCTCTCCTCACCTCCTCCCCCTCACCACCCTCACCGAACTCACCCAGACTCGTCAGCAGCTGCCAGAATGTGCTGAAATCCTAAAGAGAACAGTCGCAGATACGGTGGAACCACTACACCAGTGGGGCAGGAGAAAGTGTCCATATTAGTGAGGTGTCCTCATTTCAAGGGTTAACAGTAAGTGTTCTTGGGGAAAGAAAATGTGTCCTCATTTCAGGGGTGTCCTCTTAGAGAAGGTTCCACCTGGGAAGTCACTATGCTTTACCATACAACATAGGGGGTGTGGTCTGTGCACGAGACTATATACATACCTGACTGCTAATATAGATATGGAACATGTGGACTGCTGTCTTCATTAACTCCTTCCCCACTGAGAGGGAACACTGTTTGGAGATGTGTCTCCCCAGACCAACCAGAGCCTTCCTTGCTCTCCCAACTAGCTGTTCACGAACTGCAGCTGAAGACAGAGAGAGAGAGAGAGAGGGAATCAGTCGACAAGTACACAGAGAGGAGGGAATATTGGTGGAGACCTTGTAGTCTCCTCAGCTGTGCCCAGGCCTGCTGCTCAGGAGGTGAGAGAGGGTTCTTGAGGAACGTGTCTATAGACACACACTCCAGCGGCTTGCGATGGGCACACCTAGGCATTGAAGAGAGCAGACTAAAATGAACGGGCTCATAATCAGTCTCGCTGGCTTACATCAGCTGTCGTTTCTCTCTCTCACTGCATCTAGTTATTCTGAGAGAGAGGAGAGGTCTGGAGGCCATGTAGTCGGGGAGGGAGGGGAGGAGGGAGGTCGGGAAATGAAGGGTGAAACCCTGTTCGTTAGTGGAAATAGACAGAGGTAGAAAGAGAATTAGTCATACTATGCAATTTGTAGGACTCTTTCTCCTTTCAGTTTTCATGGGTGTGTGTGTACTAAGTATAGCGTAACCTTTCTAATGAAGTTAATCTGGTAGGGTTCTCCCCTTCTGTGTCCAACCTGGTGACAGTACACCTTTCGTTGTACCAGAGGCAGTGCTGAAGACCTGACGATGGAATAATCATCACAGACCTCCCATTTTGTAGTCCCAAAGACTCACTTCTTCCCAAACCTCCTGAACTCATAGACGGTGATGGAGCCGTCAGAGAGGAAGAAGAACCCACAGAGCTCTCTGTGCATGTCCCTGCCATTACTGGAGAGAGACAGAGAGAGAGAGTCAAGTTTGTAATTAACAGAGGAGGTTGGATATCTTCCCTTGACTATAGCTAGAGTATGCACTGCAAACAATCTTTGTTGAAACCGGGGTGGCCTAAGGTAGACAGGCCAGCCAATCATCTAGAGGATGCAGTGCAACTGTGCACTATTATGCAGAGTAAACGATCCCTCTTGAAAATTTCAGTTGATTGAGAGAAAAAGATTCACTCACTGGGTCAGAACACGAGCCTCGAACTGGAGTCTCTGAACCAGTCCGGTCTCCGACATCCCGAGTCCAAAGGTCACGTTGCTCTGGAGAGCCCCGCCCACTTTCTGAGGGGCGTGGTCTTGTTGTTGTGTGGGAAGAGGAGGGGGAGGGTGGGGAGAGAGACTGGAAATTGCTCTCTCGTGGGACAGTATCTTGTCCTCTACAAACTTGGCTTGTGTCGCCTGAAAATAGACACAGAAAAGATATATATCATTTCTGAATACAGTGGAACCCCTGTCTAAGGACACCCCTGAAATGAGGACACCTCTCTAATAAGGACGCCTTTTCTTTCCCCAAGAACAGTTCTTGCATGCGATTTAACCCCTGAAATAAGGTAAGTGTACTTGCATGCTACTCAACCCCTGAAATAGGTCAAGTGTATACTTACATCCATGAGTCTCTCTCCTACTTCACTGGTTTCGTCTTCAATCTCCATCACTTGCTCTTCAAAACTGACATCTTTCTCATCTTCCTCTCTCCCTCTCTCCTCTCCTTCTTTTCCTTCCTTCTCTTCATTTGTAAGTTCCAGAGACTGGCTACAAGGTACACCCCAGCTACAGCATTAGAAAGAGAGAGAGGGAGAACGGCCCGATACAAACAGGCACAAAGCTGTGTTATGTTGCCTATATACCTCATAAAGGATCTATTGGTATCTGCTCCATCAGTACTATCACTGTCTTCAATATCGATCAAATCCTGAGTAGACAAAACATTGGTAAGATTACACTACTCATGTTGTGAAGGAATTTTTTCAGATACAGTCAACTTCATTACGTAATTTCAGTTTACAGGACTTCAAAAAGCCAGTTATAATTTCAGTCCTGATTGGAAAATATGAGAATTATTCTGCTCCCACTGATATCAGAATCTTACATCACTAGCTCTCACCACAGGTTTCATCTGGTGATCTGGTTCATTCAGTCTACTGAGATCCAAGAGTGGAACCCTGCAATGAGGGACACCAAATTGAAAATGAAACCAGAGATATTAGTTACTACACTCACCCTTCAGGTAGAGTGGTAGTGACTGTTCTCCTGTATGGCTGAACTTGTTTGACCTTTTGAGAGAGAGAGAAGAAGAAAAAACTGACACTAAATACATTTAAACATCAGCACAGTGTCACTGGAAATTGAGATGCAGAGAAATTGCTATTTATTCTTGATAAGAGCAAACCTGTTTATCCCCTGTTTTCTTGTGACCTTCCTTCCAGGCCTGTTTCTTGGTGAGTACCGGTTTCTGTATCTCCTTCCTTTGTTCCTTTCTCTCTTTTCCTCTCCCTCCTCCTTTCTCTCCCTCTCTCTTCCTCTCCACATTACTCTCCTTCAGTGGTACTGTCTTTAGCTTCCCTGTAATGAGAGAGAGAAGGTGGGTTAGGTTTAAATGCAGACACTGTGTTTGTTGTATGTTCTTCAATAGGCATTCAGACTGCTATCAGTACTTTACAATCCTAAATACACAATTACTAGGAATGCCCAAGCGCATATTTTGCCTCGCGCCTGCCAGCCAATGCGTAAACAGTCCGACTGAGGCCGCTCATGCGCGCGCTCTACTGACTGCGCGCGAAGCCAGACTTCTTACGAATCTGTGCGCACGGCGGAAGCTAGACTTCCTACGAATGACGGAAGTTACACTTCCTTTTGGTGACTAATTGACATTCCTAAGCGTGACTAATTTACATTCCCTAAGCATGACTAATTGAGCGTGACCGACACGTACGTACGGTACGTATATGCGAGAATACAACCCGGAGTAGTAGCCTGCGCTCGGCAACCATGAAAGAAACTAGAACTTTTTTCTTGGTTGTGCTGCATTGTTTGCACTGTACATGCAGTTTACCCACGGTATAAATTTGGATCAACATAAACCTGTATATAGCTATATTCTCAACACTAGAAGTTAGATCATTTAAATTGAGCTTCTATCTATGTCTACGGTGCTATTGTATATAGCTATATGCAGTTACCTGCAATTTAGAGTATAAATTTGGATCAACATAAGCCAGACCTGAGTCAATGTAGGAGTGTTTCTGCAGCAGTTGATGTGTAGACGGCAGCAGGAGACTGCCTCCTACTCCACCAGGCAGGAGCTCCAGAACGGACCTCTTCTTCCTCGGGGCGTGAGGCGTACTAGACAGCCCTTGGCTACCCGTCTTTCTCTGTGACGACTCTTCCTTTGACCTACTGTCCGTCGCAGTGGCAGGAGGTCTGAGTCGCTTCCCGCTAGTGGCGAGAGCCGCGCCGGGAGAGCGAGGAGACAGTTTAGGTGGGGCTCCGGGTTTTCCTTCTCCCCCGCCGCGCCGTCCGGCTCCGAGCGGGAGAGACGGCGGTTGGTAGACACGCTGCTGAGGTCCTCCGTAGCCGGCGTACTGCCAGGGAATCTTCAGCTGCTGAGCCATCCCCGAGTAGTCAGGAGTGGTGGCTACGTGCTGCGCGTTATTTAGAAAACGTAGCTACTGCGTTTGCTTGTCTGTCAGTAGCTCCGTGGAGACAAGGAAGACGATTTACTGCGAAGACAGGGAGGAAGAAAGTGTAGCGAACCCACTATTTCTGTTGCTTTGGATCTCCGTTTCGCTTAGTTTGGAAGTCTTTCTAACATCATTATAATCCTGCTGTTTGGCGCGCGGGTAGTTTCCATGGCAACCACACTTGAGCGCATGCGCAGTAGGTACAGCAACTATAATGCTACCTGAAATCACATTGTAGAATGTAGGTGTATGGTAAAAACGTGTGTATAATATTGAGCCCAACTTGAGCCTTTTTCTACAATCAGTACTAACAAATATATAGACAGTATGCAGCTACTTGACGTACAAGTCAACCAGTTCCACTGCTATGTTGTCACTTGTTATGGAGTCAAGGAGACACATTCTCAGCTCAAAGTCATCACTAGTTGTCTGGTTGA
>CASHTH010003387.1:0-11676 GCA_030341885.1 Geodia barretti
TCGTTTTGTACGCGGATCACGTGAGATTTCACCCGTGTCATCCCTATATAGAGAGTCTACCGACTCTCTAATAGTAACTGCAATTCCTCCTGTCTCTTGTAGTAGCAGCAGTTTCAAAGACGACCGTGTTCCGGAGCTGAGCCAAGTTGCAAATTACAAGTTGTCAGAAGTTTTGATGAAGTTCTCCACATATTCTGCATACTTCCTACTTTGCGGCCTCCTTCTGATTTGGCAAGGTACAGCTGTCACTGGCGACGCTATGCTACAGATTTTGGATTCCCAGATTTGTTTAGTATACTAAAATGTATGTCAGTATTTACTGGGAGAGAGACCTGCTCAGTTAGTGGTAAACGCACCCCTGGCTGTTGTAAAAGGATGACGTTGTGTTACGTGCATTGCGAGATTGTATGGGCTTTCCAGAAAGGTGTTGCTATACCTTCAGTGTTGGCAGCTCCAGTTGATTGCAAGTAGTGAATGTTCATGTCTCCCAGACAACGCTTGTTTAACACTCTGCCTACAAACGATTAAGACCACGGTATTGATGTCATTATTACAGGGACCAAAGCAGCAGAGGTTCGTTGCTTCCCCGAGGTACACTGCGAGGGAGAACTCATACAAACTGTATTTACTCCAAGAGAGTGCTGTATTGAGAATGCTATCGGTGTGTCATACGACTACAGTGGACAGATTGAGAAATGCCACACTTGTGAAGGTACATGTGTTCAAGTATCGCCTTCTTCTTTTGTGTACATATGCTCTAGCATATGTGTTGTTGAATAGATTCAAAATTAATACGCACTTCTGCTATAGTTCGTGTGTGCTTGCATGTGTGTGTCCTTATTCCTTTTCCTTTTGCTTTCCCATGTTTGTTTATAGGTTTTCACCTGAAAGCGTTATGCTTCCAAATAGTAATATATAATATATAGCTGGACAATAGCTCAATATACATACTTACTCAATGGAGCTCATTTGTTTCATACAGTCTTAGGATGGAGGAAGGCTCATCTGTATGCCGTAGAAAATACCGACATTTCGTTCATATTTGGAAATCTGAGAGGTGCTGCTGAGAACCAGTATATTTTGAAAGTGGAATATGTCTCCAACGAAGCAAATGCTGACGTTATCAAAGACAGTCATTTGACTGAGAATTTCGTATAGTGCCATTGATATAGAGGTGAAAGTCAGGCTACCTACATACAACAGTAGTGACAGGTACACTGCCAAGAACACCACACTTAGGATGGCCAAACGGCTCCCTGCATCCCTCGGCGAAGCACAATTCATCTATCCTGAAGAGGTCACCCTGCATGTCATTGGTGAGTTGGGTACAGTAAGAGTATGTAGCTAATTGCATCAATGTTCTAATGGGAGCATTACTCCATGAGTTCTTTGCTAGATAGTGCACTATACATACTAGCTGGTTGCATCTGCCTACAATTAACCATATTTCTTGAAGATATTTTGAATCTAGAGCTAGTGCCTCTTTTTACAGTTCCAGCGGTGAGTATTGAGAGGAGTAGCTACAGCATCGAGTACTCTGAGAACCTGGCAGTTACTGTCTGTCTCTCCTACGACAACACTGGAGGAGGCCACGCCCAGTTCAGCGTCAACGTCTCGGTTACTGGACAAGGTATTTATTATTGGGGTTTTTATTGTATGGGCACCATACGGGAAAGCACATTCACCTGCATTTCAACTTTCAGTTGGTGCGCAAGAGGTCACTACGTGTTGCACTTGCATTTGCCCAAATCCGTACTGACGGGGCATCCAAACATGTGTATATTCACATAGTCCAAAGATAACGTTACGACTATATTTTCCACAGATGGTGGTTTTTCCAAGACACACAAATTTGACTTCACCGCCCTCTCTGGAAGATCGTGTGACTCTGTCTCTCTCCCTCTCTCTGCCATCCACGACCCCTTCACTGACACCGTTTTCTCAGTTGCCATAGTACACCAGGACCAGTCTCCATTTGACCTGGGACCTAATTCTAGTGTCAGTCTTACCGTCAAAGCTCTGATAGGTATGAAATTTGAGAGTTTGAAAGAGGATTATATTCTGCCTAAATTATTAGCAGCAAATTCATACTCTTCCAACTTTTGTTCTGTGTAAGAGATGTTTACTAGCTAAGGTGTTTGATGCAATCGCAACTTTCCTTCACCAACAATGAAAGTGGGGTTATACGACAGCATGGGAAGGTTGTTGCTCCCATAGGAGCTAGATTGCATCAACAGTGGGCCAGTTGGGAAACACTTCATAACTGTCCATTGGACGAACAACAGCTCCCAATAGGTTGACTGGCTTGGGTTGCTACCGTTCTGTTTTCCACCTTCCTCCCATTAGCTACCAGTGGCCACAATCTTGTCTTCCCTGATTGACCAAGGCATTAGGGGCTTATTGAGGTTGTGATTACTGAGACTTTCTACTCTGCAATAGTAATAGACAATAATCTGTTGGTAAAGAGCACTGCTGCTTGGGTTTAGAGGAACATTGTATCGAAGCATGCAGTAACAACAAGTTACACACTCACTTTACAAGACATTCAGCATGTGTCACGAATACTCTATATATAGCGGTTGTTGTTTGTTTCATGTCGAAAGTCACGGGTTCTGCTATTTCCCCATATCAAAAGACTTAGAAAAACATTGCTCAATTAAGCACTTTACAGCAGGTAGTTTGGTGTTTATTTACAAACTATTGCAATTTGTTTTGCTATGCACACCTATCAGCTACAGTGCCAGAGGTGCAATTTGAGGAGAGTCAGATGACCTACACTCTCCCAGTGACTTCTATTGAGACTTGTCTTGTCAGAACATCACCAGATGAGATGAACACTACACTGCCACTTACTGTCAATGTCTCTATATCCAGAGGTTAAGAGATACAGATAAGAGATAGAGAGATCTGTATAATACTTATTTCCATAGTCTTCTATTACACTTTTGAGAAAGGAAAAGTTTTTGCAGTGTACATGCATGTGATGTGTCCTTGAAAATTAAGATTTTTTTTACTTGGCTTATATGGACACTGTGACTTGATATCTTTTCTTGCTGTTTGTTGTTGCAGACATGGGCTCTACTGCATTGTCAGAGATTATCGCAGTGGTATTTGTTGAAAACAGCACAAAGTCATGCCTGACAACCACTCTAACTTTGCCCGAACAACGCCCACAGAGATTAACACTGACCATTGTTTCAACGTTCAATATTTCGCCCTTCGAACTGCCAAAATTTAGAGTAGGAGGTCGTCGCAACACTGTGATAATGGTTGAAGAGGAGCCACAGCCAACCTTGGAGAGCGTTGGTACACCAGAGGGAGGGAGAGAGGAGGAAGGAGAGGGAGAGAAAGGGGGAGAAGAAGAAGAGGAGGGAGAGGAAGAGGTTGCTACAGGTAGTGGACACACACATTCAGAGTAAAAAATCCCTTCGCCATCCCTGTAATTGTAGTAAAAACCACGCACATGCTCAGCCGCCCACGCAATTATTGATATAACAAGTAAATAAAAAAAACTTCGTATTAAAAAAGTGTGGAATGTAGGGATGCCATAAAAAGCAAGGAGACAAGACAGGGATGACCTATAGTGATGCAGTAGTACAATGGATGATGGCTACATACTTTGAACTGACATCGCTTGCTCGTGTAAAATTTCCTCCACACAAGCCCTATATTGTCGCCACCTTTACTGTGAAATGCGAGGACAAGTGAAGTGCGAGGACAATGGTGAAATGTTTGTAGAACACAGCATTGTAAAACTGGTTAGTTGAGCAAATGTAGAAGAAGTCTTAGACTTCACACAATGTAGTCACAACTGAAAACCGAGCAGATGGTGTTGCCTGTCTAATGTGCTTATGAAATAAATCATAGATGTGCATCATACAAGGGAGCACACTCGTACTTTGCGACAATATAGGGCTTGCGTCGAGAGAGAGAGAGAGAGAGAGAGAGAGAGGATGTGGCGGTGGACATATGTAGTAAGAAAAGTTGAGGCTCTGAATGAGACAGTGGGATACTAATGAATGCAGGGTTTGAATAAGACATCCTGTGGGTTAATGATAATATGTGCATCCTGTGGGTTAATGATACGTGGGATTGTGGTAATGTGGTGATTTACAGTTTGTTGTTGGTATTGATGTTGAGAGTCAGTGTACGTAAAGCAAAGTCGTCGACCAACCCTCAATGGTCAATACCAACTACTGTTACGAACGTGGATAAAGCATAATACTCATGCTTATGTGCTACTCCAAAACACCTCATGAGCTGGCTACGTTTAGACGATAATTATTGTTCATGCCTCTAGTATGCAATAAGTGGGCAATAGCTGGCCCAGGTAATAATCCCATTGGTTAGAACTTCTGAACCAGCATTCATGTACCTATAGCTCTCTCTTTAGGCAGTTATTATAGCACGAACCATAGTGTTGCATTCATGTGTGTCAAAAATCATAATAATAACATTATTCTGGATTTCTCCCTCCATCTCATCCCTGTCTCTCAAAGCTGGTCTAAACCGAGAGTCTAGTGACAGCTCTGGTCCAGATTCCTGGGTCATTGGAGTGGCTGTTGCAGTCCCGGTTCTCCTGCTACTGGTTATGATCACCACCACAGTCATCATTGGTGCTCTGGTCTACCACTTCAAACATCCACCAGTACCACAAGACTCACATATTCCTCCTGAAAAAGCATAGCTTATGTATGATTGTGAATCTACACCAAGTGCAATGTGGTCAGTTTTATATATTATGATGCACATCAAAGTAGGGTTGGGGTCATTACACCCCGATGCATGCAGTGCTTTTTATGTAGCGCTGCTTCAAGATGTTAAGGCTGTTACTTATGCTTTTTTCGAACATAATGTCATTGATCTTGTAACTGTGTGTTGATCTTTCTATATTGATTAGTATTGTATTTGGTTTCCTCCTTTCTTGTACAATGAAAATGTGTCAGTCGCAGTGTACACTCTACAAAATGTGTCCAGTGATTCTCTGTTTCTCAAATGTGCGGCAAAATTCCCGCGCGCTCATAGGGCCGCGCATGCGCAAACTGTGTCGCTGCTTAGCAATTGGCCCCGCGCGCCCCTTGTCTGGTTTTAGTGCACGCGCGCCACAAGTAACCGCCTAGCTAGCTCTCGAGCTCTCCTGATCCTTAGCCCCAATTGTTACTTGCAGCAGCAGCCAAGCAAGTTACAAGAGGACCTCCCAGACTGCACGCTGCCGGTGAGCCTGCACGTAGGGAGATTATTGTCGGCGCGAACACGCGGAACGGATATGAGTTTCCTTCCGGATTAGTTGTTATAGCTAAGCCCCATTTTGTATGGATATCTGATGACATAGTTCTTAGCGGGGACTGTGATATGACAGTGCGTCCGTTTTGTATAACGAGAGCAACTTGTCTTCGCCGCTGCACAAAGCGAAGTATCCCTGCTAGACCAGACCAGACCAGACGTCATCTTGTCTCCGATGATATCCACATCAAAAGCTCCTGCTCCGTACTTTCTGCTACTCTGCAGTCTCCTCCCTTGGCAAGGTACAGTTGTAACTGCCTACGCTCTCCATGAATGCTACAAATTGTTTGAAATTATGGTGCACTTCAGTAGCTAACATAGTTACATTTCTGCTGGGGAGAAATGTACTTGGTGTAGCATGTGTGGGTCTACCTCATATCTGTTAGCACGCAAAACACCAAGAATGTTCAACGGGAGACAAAGCAATGCATGTGTCTTATCTAAGTTTCCTGTGTGTAGAAATCTTTGTAGGAGGTGTATATAGCTATTCTCACCATCTTCTGGTGGGGTTCTGACAACAATGATGAGTGGTGTTTGCCTAGACGTATCAACCATTGAGCAGCACACGTTTGCTTTGTGGAAGTGGTCGTTTAGGGTTTAGGGTGTGTCTGCCCTCTGCCTCTATGGCGTATGTGAATGTATACTACTGGTTTCATTATTATTACAGGGACAAGGGCAGCAGAGGTTCGTTGCTTCCCCGAGGTACACTGCGAGGGAGAACTCATACAAACTGTATTTACTCCAAGAGAGTGCTGTATTGAGAATGCTATCGGTGTGTCATACGACTACAGTGGACAGATTGAGCGATGCCACACTTGTGAAGGTATTGCTGGTGCACAACCAAATACTAAGACAAGCTTACCAAGAGCGTTAGTTTAGGATGTTTGTATTCCTTTCTGGAGTATGTTTGTAGGCTTCCTCCTCCCTGCTTCCCTTAAGTCTTTATCACAATCTTTATGGCAGAAGAGGTTGGAAGAGGTAGAAATTAGAACATCCTTATTACACAATAGCTGAACAATTGATGCCTTATTGGCCAATTAGAGCACACATGTTTGTTCTAACAATCGGAGGATGTAGAGGTTGCTATACTTGGTTTGTATGTGTGTCGTCTGTCTGTCTGCAGTTCTAGGGTGGAAGCAGGCTCACGTCTATGCCATTGAAGACTCTGTCATTTCAATCCCGTTTGGAGCAAACAGAGGTGCTGCGGAATCACGATCCATTTTCAACGTGGAATACATCTCCAACGAAGCCAACGCCACTATGCTTGACCAGAGAGTTTTGACTTTCGATTATATACAGTGCCATTGATATGGAGGTGAAAGTCAGGCTACCTACATACAGCAGTAGTGACAGGTACACTGCCAAGAACACCACACTTAGGATGGCCAAACGGCTCCCTGCATCCTCAGTGAAGCGCAATTCATCTATCCTGAAGAGGTCACTCTGCACGTCATTGGTGAGTAGAGTAGTCCTAGGGAGAATACCAAAAGATGCAGATGAGGGATGTTTTGTGATTTTGCAAGTTTCAGGATAGGATATCAGGAGAATTCACTGAATAGTACTACAGTTTGGTTTTACTATAAGGTAGTCAGCATTGACATACATAGATCCTTTGATCATACCTCTATTGACAAAATAAATGTGTACTTGTGCAGTACCAGAGGTGAGTTTTGAAAGCAGCAGTTACAGAGCAGACGTGACTGAGAACCTGGCAGTTCCTGTCTGCCTCTATTACGACAACACTGGAGAGGTTACGCTCAGTTCAGCGTCAATATATCGGTGGCCACAGAAGGTAAATTGCTATATATGATGCACATTTGGGGGGTTGTACAAACATTTTTATAACACCGCGAAGGTAAAAATATTGTTTTTATGCACATTTTGGTGTGTACCAAGAGATGAATGGAGATGTATGCATCAGTGGTGCACTTGCATGCAGTTCCTGCACAAGCTTCCTATGTTGCACATCATTACGCAAGCTCAGAAGCTCAACTATGTTTGGATTATGAAAGCAGTAAGGGAATTTCTATGTCTCCACAGGTGGTGGTTTTTTCAAGACATTTGACTTCACCGCCCTCTCTGGACGTTCTTGTGACTCTGTCTCTCTCCCTCGCTCTGCCGTCCACGACCCCTTCACTGACACCGTCTTCTCAGTTGCCATAGTACACCAGGACCAGCCTCCATTTGATCTGGGACCTCATTCTAGTGCTAGTCTCATTATCAATGCTCTGAAAGGTATAGCCACATGGAATTGAGCTACAAACATGGGCTATGGTTGAGAATTATTCTGTATATACACTCCTTTCTGTTGACTACGGACTTCCAGAGTTGTCTGGTACAAATGTGCAAGCCCCCATTTTTGGTAGCCAGCTGTGCTGTATTGTCATAATGGCAAAGTCATTGTTGCTGCATCAGGTGACAGCAGGTCAGGTACAGGATAAGTTCCATAAAGAGAGTTACCAATTGTGAACTACATGCCACCTTAGGTATTGGAGATATCCAGTAGATATTGAGCCACTGACCTCTGTGCTATTAATGAATATGACTGTAAGTGGCCAACTCGGACCATCTGTCTTAACTATTAACCAGCGAGGGATGGGGTGAATGTGTATAATATGGCCTTTAGCAACACTAGCAGCTTCTAATGGTCTTTGGTTCCCAGAGAACAGTTGCCTAGTTGAGCCAATGAGGCAGCTGAGCTGTTTCTCTAGTAACTCTGTGTGCCTGGTCAGCCACTTTATCAAGTGTGTGTCTGGTGTCTGCAAAGCATAGGCACCAGGTGTTTTCAAGAGCTGTTTACTGGCTCCTCTCTTACTCTTGGGAATGTTATTCTCCATTATTGGGACTTTATTATGTGTAGATCTTGCTGCATTCCTGTGGGAGATGTATATATGTCTGCAAACTGTTTTTTGTCATTCCTGTATTAATTACTTCACATAGCATTTGCCAAGCATTTGCCTCAAGGGGCATTACTTCATTTCCCTCGATTAATGCTGAGTGAGGCATTAGGGTTTTATAGAGCCTAATTATTGCTGTGTTGTAGCTTCCACTCTGCTTATGACCACTGAATCTAGCATGTCATTCTATAGCCCTTGTCACACTGCATGCATCACTTTCAATTTCTCAGTAATCCAGAGTGTATCTTACGCCAATGACTGTTTTTCCTCTCCAACTTCCAATAGGCAATACCCCTGACTCTTTTTTAGAATAACATTACACAGTGGACATGCCATTTTAAGTTGCTGTTTGTGCAGAGTCATTCAATAACATTTCAGTTTCAGATTGCAATTGTGCAGGTGGTAATCATTCCATTTTTTTGCTTATCCAGTACCAGAGGTGCAATTTGAGGAGAGTCAGACGACCTACACTCTCCCAGTGACTTCTATTGAGACTTGTCTTGTCAGAACACCACCAGATGAGATGGACAGTACACTGCCACTTACTGTCAATGTCTCTCTATCCAGAGGTAAGATATGGAGAAGAGATAGAAAGATCTGTAAAATACCTTTTTCTCTAGTCTTCTATTGCACTATGTAGAAAGGAAAGGTTTTTGCAGTGTACATGCGTGTGATGTGTCCTTCAAAATTAAGATTAGACAGTAGGCAAATAAAACTCAGTTTTTTTACTTGGCTTATATGAACACTGTGACTTGATATCTTTTCTTGCTGTTTGTTGTTGCAGACATGGGGTCTACTGCATTGTCAGAGATTATCGCAGTGGTCTTTGTTGAAAACAGCACAAAGTCATGCCTGACAACCACTCTAACTTTGCCCGAACAACGCCCACAGAGATTAACACTGACCATTGTTTCAACGTTCAATATTTCGGCCTTTGAACTGCCAAAATTTAGAGTAGGAGGTCGTCGCAACACTGTGATAATGGTTGAAGAGGAGCCACAGCCAACCTTGGGGAGTGTTGGTACACCAGAGGGAGGGAGAGAGGAGGAAGGAGAGGGAGAGGAGGGAGAGGAAGAGGTGGCTACGGGTAGTGGAGACGATATAGAGCTGGATATTGTGGGAGATGGTGAGTTCCTGAAGCATGTAGGATGTATGTGGAAAAGCAGCCAACACTAGAATCTTCAATGGGTGGAGCCAGCAATATTTGCTGAAGCTAGGATGTATGTGGAAAGAAGCCAACACTAGAATTATCAATGGGTGGAGCCAGCAATATTTGCTGAAGCTAGGATGTATGTGGAAAGAAGCCAACACTAGAATTATCAATGAGTGGAGCCAGCAATATTTGCTGAAGCATGTGGAAAAGAAGCCAACACTAGAATTATCAATGAGTGGAGCCAGCAATATTTGCTGCACTAAAGTGCATAATCATAATGACCCACACACACTAGCACCTGTTGTATGTTTTAGGGCAAAATGTGTAGTGACCTCATGATTGTTGGCTCTGGTGTTTGAACACCTGGTAATGTCGCTAATGGAGACAGCATGTTGTCAAGTGTCGAACTTTGTACTGCACTGCAATGCTTCTTGTCCCTCCACCCTCCCTGCCCGCCTCAGATGAACCCTCACCAGGAGACAATGTTGCTTTAAACAGTGGTCCCAGTGACAACAATTCAGACGGAATCTCTCTGATACTGGGATTGTCAGTCACGGCAGGTGTTCTGCTGTTGGCCATTGCCATAGTTTTCATCATAGTGGTAGGAGTATGGCTCTACAGTTATCACTACGGGACTTATGGACCATCATCACATGAACGAACAGGGTCAAAAGACCCATGTATTCCATTTGAAGACTCTAAAGCATAGCTCAATGACATGTATGACACTTGTGTGTTTTGTGTGTTCAACAGGTATATAAATTTGCGTTACTAGACTGACCTGCGCTAAGTTCCTGCGCATGCCCGGGATCGAGCGACGCCTACCGATGGGGGTGTGGCTTGTCAAACCCCGCGCATGCGCCGCTACCCGCGAAGCTCGCACACGCGCATGTTGCATGTGCATTGGACGGTGCAGCGAGCGAATAATGGCTGCATCTCTCAGTTTTGTATTCTCCTCTGCGTTCTCCTGGCCAAAGCTTGCTTGCGCAGGGGCCAGATCTTGGAATCTCAGACACTAATCCGCCGCGACTCGTCGTCGGGCGCTGCAGCGGACCCACTGACGGGGACGTCCGCTGCTACCTCTCCACGGGCTGTCGCGGAGGACTTAGCGGAGACGACGTGTCGTCCGTTGCGGAATGCTGCGGAGGAGTGGGGCTGTCGTACTGCGACAGAGACGGCTGCGGAGATTGTTACAGTGAGTTCGTCATCTGTTGGCTGCGGTGATGTTTTAGATGAGATTTTTGTGGTTCCGCTGTAACAGCTCTGTTTCTTTTCTGAGGTGTTCAGATCTACAGGATTGTATCATGCAAAACGGTGTTGTAGGCCAACAGTGATTTAGGGCATGTAGTATGGTCAGTCCAATAATAGATCAAGAAAATGACTATAAATTATTAGATCGTGCATTTTAGATTTTAGTCCTTTGGTGTAAAAGGCAGCAAGTAAAGTGTCAGATAATAGAGTCGATATTTTTAGTGTTAGCTTCATCCAAATAATTGCGAAGGTTTCCGAGTGAAAAAATTTATCTTTCACGTTAACTGATTCAGGTGATGAGGCATATTCAGCGTCGGGGGGGGAACAAGGGAGGGGGGGTTTTGGTTGGAAATGGAGGGGTGCGGGGGAGGGGATGGGAGGGTACGGGAAAAAAGGATAGGAGGGGAGGGTGGTGCGGGGGTGTGCGCGGGGGGGGGGGTTGGGTGGCGCTAAGCGGGGAGTGGGGGTGGCGTGGGGGGTTGGGAGGGATTGGGTGGTGGGGGGGTTGGGGGGGGGGCGGGTGTTGGGGGGGGTGGTTTCCCTCCTGGGGGGGGTCTCGGGGGGGGGTTCTTTTCTATCTGGGAGGGGTCTCAACAACCTACGCTTTCAGTCTCGTCTCTCGCAGGCAAACTTTAGGATCCAGATCACCTCTGATGACCCCCTGGAGCCCGCCGACGTACTAGTCACGTACGATGGTAACGAAGAGGGGACCCGTGTCGTCGTGGAACCAGGGGAGACAGAGAGCGTTGAAGTGGAGTTTCTCAGCGGGGAAATCGGGATCGGTGATCGGGACAGGGCGGTGGTTGTCCGATCGCTCAATGGGGCGAGTGTAAGCAAGGGGTGCTGAGCGAAGAGAAACTCCGAGTGCTGACCACGTTCGCATACTACCAACATGGCACTCGCTCGTCGAAGTCTTGCTGTATCGCTACCGACTTCGTCCGAACCCAATCGAGTATTTTAGCAGTTGTCGAGGACCCTCGACTACACGAGTTCCGTTGCCGCGCTGTTCTGAGAGAGGCGTGTCAGGCCAGACATAGAGGATTTGTTTGCTCACAGATTGAAAGAGACAAAGTAGCTTTTTGATAGTCACCA
>CASHTH010003388.1:0-36859 GCA_030341885.1 Geodia barretti
GTTCCAACAACAATTATCTTTGAACGATTTCCTCTTTGTCTAGTCCTTGAAGCATTGTCTTGAAGGCCTGTGCAGTGGTGAGTCTAGCTCTCTGTTCATCGCCAACTCTTTTCCCACTCTGGTACAGATCATTGAGAGGATATTCATCAAGTTTCTCACACAGTCGGTGGACAAAGAGTGTGGCCGCGGTGTCACGCATGAAGATTGGAGCAAGATCCCAGTAGGCTTGCTGGCCTCCACAGTCTGTTAGGTAGATCATCTCCATGTCGAGTAGACGACGTGATGTCTTGCCACTTCCCACTAGCTTGTAAGTCTCTGAAATCACATCATCATGACTTCTCTTCTACTCTTTGCACTATTATCACTCTTGTCTTTAGCCATACCCTGATCAGTACTATGTTGAGCAAAGTTGTCAAACTCACTCATGCCTTCTCCGACCATTCCCTCTATCTCGTGTTCTTCAACCGGTTCACTCTCCATAGCTACTTCAATTCCTCCTTTACTCACCTCTTCTTCCATCTTATCTTCTTCTTCTGGATGTTCTGTTGTGGCCGTAAGCTCACTATAGAGAATAGGAACTGCTTCTGCAATCATCTTCATGAACTCTTCAGTGGATATTTCACTCCACTCCTCTCCTTCTTTGCCTATACGTATCACTCGTATTGATCGTTCAGCACAGCCGGTGCTGTGTCTCTTGTCTGGTGGGTCTTTACCAAGGAGGAGGTAGATGAGGCAGGTTTTACCAACACCTGCAGGACCCACTACTATCACCTTCACCAGCTTCACTACCACATAGCCTTTCTTCATTGCCTCCTCGAGATATTTGGAAAACGATTCTGTGTTAATGAAGCAAAACGCTGCATCATGACTACACAACCCGAAACAAACCATGCCTTTTTATGATTGAGCCATGTAGCTATACGTAGGTGTGAGTTAGCTTGAATGTACTAATAAGTGACTACAGCGTCGATCCAAAAAGGCGAAAGTAGTGATTGCGCATCAAATGCTATGCTTGAGTCATGTAACCAAATTTTTGGTGAGCAAACACAAGCAAGTAATGGACTGTTCTACGCTCTACGGGTTATTTGACAAATTGTAGGAAGTTGCATGTCTCTGTCCCCGTGTGTTCATGCAGCTGATGTCTACTAAACATGGAATAGTTGTTTCCTACAGTCGCTCAACTAACACCGTAGAGCACGCAGAAACGCAATGCGCTCATATACCGTGGTGATGACTCCATCGAAATGAATGGGACACAGGGCGAGCGTATCAGGTCGATTTTGTGTAAGCCCAGTGCGATTATACCTCTTGGCTATTTTCGCTCTTGTTTCACGGCATATCTCGTGACACACAGTCGTTCAGGAAAACTTGCCCGTTTTAAGTTTCGGTGTTCGCGTAGTTCTGAGCTGCTAGATCGCCAATAGCCGCCCTCCTCGTAGCCTGTGGTGCATCAGACAAAAAGATAAGTGTCGACACACACAAACCACGTACTGTAACCCTCGCTGCTGCAGGCGCGCGAGGGTTACTTATGGGTGGTCATTACGCATTTGCACAACAAACTCCTTGAATCTTATACAAAAATGTCACTACAATCTGCTTCCGGTTCGAATTAATTTTAGAGACGCAACACATGAACATTTTATCATGCAGAAACTTAAATACGATTGGAACTATGAGATGGGCTTAGCTCAGGCCGTTCTCCCGATAGGAGTTTTGCTATAACTACGTACATAATGTTACATACCTTCAACTTCTTCATTGCTGGCGTCCTCTACTCCCGAGTAACTGAGTTGTCCTCTGGAATATAAGGACCATCTTCACCTATAGACAAAGAAGGTGCTGTAATGCTTCATACCTACACATGCTGAGACAGGGACATTAGTGTCATTGGTTTTACTACTAGGGCTTCCCTGAAGTGCCCCCTGGGAAGTGTGATTAAGAAGATTTGCCCGCAAAACTGACTGTCCAACTTACTAGGGATGGCTTCTCCATGCATGCAAATAGAAGAATATCTCGACATGGTCCTTTCGCTGAGCCACCTGTCCTGGAGTCATCCCATTCTTGTCCCTGACGCCAGGATTCCATGGGTAATCTTCAACAAGTAAGCTTCACTACGGCAGGTGACCATGACGGAAGCAATGTGGGAGTGGAAGGTGGCCACCTTAGTCTTACACGAGGAGTCGACGTTCTTTCTCTTCTATCAAATATTTCACCATGTCCAGTCCTGCCACCCCACAGCATAGTGAAGAGGAGTCAAACCATTCTCATCTCTAGATATGGGTCACAGCCTCTTTCATTGATCAGATACTTCACTGTATCTATCTACCTCCTGTGCAGTCAAGATGAATGAAGGCTTCCTACGTACTGTAACACTATGATCACAACGTCGGTTCTTCAATAAGGTACTTCACACCTCAGGTGGTGCATTCAAAGCTGCTAAATGAAGTGGATAACACCATTCCCACCTTGACACAAGGAATCGATGTTCTTCTTCCCCCCCCCCCCTCTATCAATATTTTCAAACTGTGTCCATCTGCCACCTTACATGCATGTGAAGAGAGTCCAACCATTCTCACCTCTACACATCTGGGGGTTCACATCTCTTTCATTGATCAGGACGTCACTGTATCCACCTACCTCTCCCAGTGCACAGAATGGATCGGAAGGTTTCCTAATTGTACTTCTAACATATCCTGACAAGTTTTGTTCCTCGATGAGGTATTCACACCGCCAGTGGGGGCATGCTGAGCTACTACATTAAGTGGAGTGCCACTTTCCCATCTTGACACAGGAATTGAACGTTCTTTCTCTTCAGCAAATATTTCACCATTCCAGTCTGCCACCGACATGCAGTAGTGAATAAGAGTCCAACCATTCTCATCTCTAGACATTAGGTCACTTCCTCTTTCATTGATTCAGGTACTTCACTGTATCTAACCTACTCCCAGTGCAGCATAATGATTGGAAGGCTTCCTAACTTAGTTTCTAACACTATCGTCACACGTCGTCTTCAATAATGTATATCACCACCTCCTTGGGCATGCCAATCTGCAACATGAAGTGGAGTGCTACCATTCTCCATCTTGACACAAGGAATCGACGCGCTTCTCTTCCATCAATATTTCACATGATCCTGAGTCTGCCACTCTGCTCATGGCACAGTCCAGAGGAGTCCAACCATTCCAACCTCTACACATTGGGTCACAGCCTCTTTCATCGATCAGGTACTCACTGTATCTAACCTACCTCGCTGCATGCAAGATGAAGAGGTGTGCTCCATACTAGTCGACACTCCTGTGTGGCAGTTTCCTTCTTCCCTACATACCTGACAATGTCTACAAGTGACTAACGATGCAGCAGCCAGTGGAAGGGGAGGGCGTTTGTGTCGCTGCTATCTCACAGAGTGTGGATCAACATGTCTTTCCTCGACCAGGTACTTCACTTGACTAAGATCACCACTTCTACTGCTTTGTAGTAAGAGCAGATGACCTTGAATGTTGATATAGCATAAACAATTACGTGTTGAAGCACAATGCAACTCTCGGCGCACTATAGACCGCGGGTCCAGTGTGATTTGTTTTAATTTTACATGTATAAATGCCACATACAGGCGACTATGCGGCCTCGCTTAGTTCGCCAATTATGTGGCATCAGCCATGGTATGAATCCTTCTGATGCAACTACATAATATTAAATATCTCGAATGATTAGTGGGGTTTTCCCAGGTGTAGACACTGCTATGTTAGTGGATGGTACAAGGTTTAAATCTCACGTGATTCTGCGTACAAAGCCTCAATCTCGGCGAGAATGACTCGCTATGCACTAGCCATAGATATGGGTGTCCATATCTAGCATTTATACGTGCCTCGTCTCCGCGCTAGAGTTCGGTCATACGCAATTTCACGATTTTTCGTGTTTATCATCATCATAACTTCTGAAGTAATCACCTCCGGAATGTCTTGGGCTAGAGCCTTGGGTACCATTAGAATTGACATCTCCTGAATTGACATAATTGTGCACGGCCACCAAGTGATTGTTTCTTACTTGTCGCAAGTTCACCTTGATAGATCGTGGAGCTCTTCCCATGGTAGACAATGAATGATGCGCATTGTGTGCTAACTCCAGCAGTGAGCCATGCGCTACAGCAGGGCTTTGAGAGGAGTTGTTGACTAAATGGTGACGCGTGTTGTTATAGTTAAATTCATTGAGCTATCGCATCACACGCTTTGGCTACATTTGCCTTCTATAGCAGCTTTGGCCCTCTTAGGCATAAAAGTACTTTCTCACATGTACCCAGGTCACTCCTGTACTTTCTAGGTTCTGCCCATGGCTTCCTACGTTGTAGCTCAGTTTGGGTGGGCATTGTCCTGATGTTTGCAGTGCCATTCACCCGTTGCCCAGGCTGGGGTTGACAGACTTGCGCAACTCTCAGTCGTCATTGGCCCTTCTGTACTAGTAAGCAGAAGCAGACTGTCTATACACTGTGGGAAGGCAACCTGCTTTCGCTGTTGGTTTGCACTTTGGCGACAGTCCTGTGTGGCTGGCTGCTGCCCATACGTACACACATATACAGCGTCAGGAGTACTACGTATACACTATTGACCTGGCTCCATCTTGTGCCCCAGCTTTTCCATAAACCTCCAGGAGTACAAAGATGCTGCTTTCCCAACTTAATGTCATACAAAATTATCTAGGTTTCTTTTGCCAATGCCGTAGTGCTTTCACTTTGAACCAGGCAGTGTCAACAGTTGGAATTTTCCAGATGAACATCTCTAAAACATCCCATTTGTATAGAGTGACCATAACAAGAAAAAAAGCACTAAAGTGCAAACCCTCGGCACACTAGAAACGTGCGCGTTCATTGCAACCCCCATATGCATGCGTGGGTCATACATCCGCTGGGTCACGTGACAAGGCTATGTTATGTAGACAGCTTATTTATGACGGGACTTGATTCTCGCCTCTGTCGTAACTTTTGATGGCTTCACAGTGCACACGCCGGCGGAATCTAAGTCGAGGTTAGCAACGTGTATTTGCATTTGGTTGTTTTCACTTGGTTATCATGCCATAACTTTGACACAGTATTTTCGCTAGTTTTAAAACCAAGCCAATGTACGCGACCTGTTGGCATGCTTTTGGAGGTTCGTTGCGCCTAGTGGCTGATATGGTGGTTAACAAACACACAACTCACAGACACTCAGTGCAACCCCTCCGTTGCCGCTGCGCACCACAATCCATAAATCTCAGCAACACTATACACATCTTTCGATTTAACTAACCATACCTGACAGCCTTTCCTTGTCGTGAGTGAGTGTCCCGCCTGCTCCACTAACAGCTGAGCCCTCCTTGTCCTCTTTCCACAGAACTCATAAACCTGTCACCTCGATGTGGGCCGCCTCGAGGCGCTCCAGCGGCTGCGACCGAACTCGTCAGCTGGCAAAGGGATCGGCATTCTTCCCCGAGACCAGGTCAACGACAGCGCCACGTCACCAGACCACAGCCTGTATGAGTAGCAGAGTCAGAGACAGCGCGCGTCACGTCGTCTCACGCTGGAGTGTGGCGGATAACGTCGCCCTCGCCTTTTCATCCCACAGCTCGGTCTCTGGCCCTTTTGTTTAGCAAGCTGCACAGCATCAAAACGCCTCCCCAAACTGCGGCAGGCGCATAATGAATGAAGGTGCCGAGTCGGTACACTGATGTTTCGTCCATTTTCTCTTGAAGAAGGAGCAAGTATTAAAGATATCAGTCTTAAATTATATTGTGAATAGACATGGTGGTGAAAATCGATCGTATTCTAACCCAGCAATCTCAGTACGGTAGCGTGCTGGTCTATGTGTTGTATTCCACTTTGCCCACCTTCGTTTCTTTGCTAGGTCTTACTAGCGGCGGCGTGTGGCCACGAAGGCAGGGTCAAAGTAACATCAGTATCTCTGTATATTGACTACTTCGTGTATCAGTATTATTTGCATGTTCACAGTAAGTTTCTAGCTAAATTCTTGGCTGGGGTTTCACATCACATACTTCTCCTTGTTTCCCAGCTCCCCGTCGCGTCGTTTGTGGAGAGTGACGAGGCGAGAGTGGAGAGCTCCTGGGAGCTCCACACCCAAGCTGATAGCGCGGGGAAGCAGTCACACGTTGTGAGACGGTAGATGTGTCCGCTACGTCTACCAGCCTCTTGAGAGGACTGTACATTGCTGGTGAACCACTGAAGTACAAGCATGGAGATGAAAAGTGTCCCTTGTAGAGAATGAGGTCGTCTTATCTCGGAGGGTCCCGTATCAGAGGTTCCACTGTACTCACCTATGCACTCCTTAGTACACAATTGTCCCTCCTGTACTTCTTACCTGACTTATTAACCTCTCTCCTTTCTCTCATATGTATGTGTGTGTCGCCTTTATTCTTTTATCTCATCTCACCCTCATCTCAGATCGCGTATTTCTCTTTCTACTTTCTCCGACCCTCAGCTCCCTCCCTCTCCCTCCCTCATCCTCTCAGCTCCTCCCAATTCACATCTCACACGCACAGGAGGGTAAAGAGTCCCAGACTCAGCGTGAAGGAGTGTGCGATATTGGTCCGGAGACCAGGGTCTCTTGTCCATCGCCCTCACCGGAGGACTGGTGGTGGCAGGAGTGAGGAGGCTCTGTTACACGGACTGCTGGTCCGAGTCCCTGGACTCTGGGGCTCCTGTCTCGTCGGACACCAGTGGACCAGTCTCACCTCACCTGCCCCGGGCTGGTGGCAGACATCAGATGGTCAGAACTTACGTTTTTAGTTTTAAGGGAAAGTGTGGTTCAAACTCTCTTCTCTGTAACTCCTTTCATTGCCTGTTGCCCTGTTGTCTTCATCTCCGAATGAATCAAGTAGCGTGTGTGTGCGCACATGTTACAATGAACTGCATGGCCGTGTGTTCTTGATGCAGTACACATAAGTTACGTGTAAACTTGTGTTTACCTCTGCTCTCTCTCCCTCCCCTCAGCATGATCCAATAGCAGAGTTGCTGGCAGCCCATTTTCCCGCAGAGTCCCGCAAGACTCTGCCGTCAATGGAGAGTGTTGCCATGGACATGGCCGGCCTCCGCAGGCTCGTGGTCAGTTGTGTACATCTCAGTTTATAACAAAATCTACAGAACGGTCAGAGGATCGAGTGTGTTGAATTCTTGTGAATGCATTAAGCAGGAATGAAACTAGACCTACACTTTCAAACACCAACTTTTGCAGTGGTGTGTGAGTTGTACATACTTCATGCGTTCACATGTAGGTCAAAAGTTTTCCCTTTGATAAAAGTGTTTTGATAAAAGTGTTTTCTGGTGTTTTTACATTACATTACATGTACCTGCCCTTGCTTTGCTTCATGACCTCGTTTTCGACAAGCATCTGTAATTCAGTAGTCTTTGTTTTTTTTCAGTCGCAGAACACACACAGTCTCTCTTCTCTTCCCTACCACAGAGAGAGGGTGCTACCACGCAGCACTGGAGCTAACTGGGAGGTTCCTGTCGGCTCATCGGTCAGGCCTGGCCAGCCCAGTCTCCACACACACAAGACCCTACAGGTACTCCTCTCCTGGACACGTAATGCACACATGATGTGCCGCTGGAGTGGGTCAGGTTTCGTAGTGCAAAGACTTGGATCAATTGACCTGCAGCTAAAGAAAGTGCACCTCTCACACCTTTCTATGCATATTATGATGAGAGTTTTGCCTGCCAAATTGTCTGAATTGCACCTTTTTTCTGTCCATACTGAAATGATTTACTCACGTTCGTTCCCCATTTAGTGTATATATGTGTGATACAGGTGAACTCTAGTGGTTATGTACAATGTACATGTATAAAGCTGTCATAGTGAGACTGTGTGTTGTACTGTGCAGATGTGGGGAGCGAGACTGGCTCTCCTGGTGGTGATGCAGCAGTTCAGGGAGGCCGAGGTCGAGATGGAGGCATTCGGCGAACTGGTGAACCCTGACCTCTTCTACCAGTACCACACCCACAACTACCCCGACAAGACCGGTCAGTTCAACGCACTGAGCTGCAGTAGCTGTCATCTTCTGTGTACTGCTTCATGTAGTTGCTTGTGTGCTTTGTGAACCAAATTCCTTACCGAGTGAAACTCCAGGTTCCTCTGCCATAGGTTCTGCCCATTGCTCTGGGTGGCCAAAGTGCTATGGCTGCCACACGAGTATTTTTTCAATTCGTAATACATCCTTCTCTACCCCTACTACTAAGTTTGTGAGCAAGTGTGTGTAGCTTACACGTGTTCTTGTTCCCTAATTCCTCCCTCCCTCACTCTTTGTCTTTGTGTCTCCCACACCCTCAGGTAGCATGGTGCCATTCTCAATGAGACTGCTCCACGCTCAGCTGCCAGGTCTGACTGGAAACCATCAGCTCTCCCTGGACAGACTGTGCCAGCTACAGCACACCTGTCAGCAGGTCAGCCTCATAATGCAGCCCATTCTCTTACTGAAGACTGTGTACAGGTTGTCAGTGTTTGGAGGGCATACAATGTAGCACATTTTCACCCCAACTGCTGTGTGCATTTTGTCATAGTACAAAGAGTAGAATGGGCAGGTGATCGGCTAAATAGTGGTACTGTAAGAGCCAACATACACGATGCACACTTTCACCATTCATTGAAATTTCATGAGACTTTTCACCAGCCAATAGTGTGTGGGTGTTATCTGCATGTTGCAAGATGCGAGAGTAGAAGATTGTCAGTACATTAGTCTTGTGTGTGGCTACGAAACTGAGAATTTCTTGCTCAACTAGCACATGTTGTGTGTGCAGGTGCTGTCAGAGGTGAGGAGAGGCTACCTACCTTTTGTAACTGAGCCTCTCACTCCAGAGGACCAACAAGGTATGTATATATACTGGTGTATGCAGGATATGCTGAATGTGAAACTAAAAGTACTGAATAACTACAGTTGCAGAGACTCTGTGGCTGGAGAGACTCACCAGAGTAAAGTTCTGTCTGGCTAACACTCTGGTAGCCATGCAGGTAAGTACTTTTCACACGCAACATGAAGGGAATATGACTTTCGAGGGTTGCCATCTGAAATTGATGGGATTGAGCAAAATTTAGTGGTTTCTGCCTTGTGCCAGCAGGAAGGTGGCATTACATAAGGCCAGACGTATCAATAGGGCCCAGTGCAATAAGAATTCAGCCTTCATGTATACAACTGCCACACTCCAGTGAAGACTGAAGAGTATATACAGTGTCTCTCTCCCTTGTTTGTACAGGACTACCTGTTTGCAGTAGAGGTGTATGAGGGTCTGTTAGAGGAGCTGCCACGGCTGAGGAGCCAGCTGCTGTCCGTGATGGGGCGACTTCACCTGACTCTGGGTGACCTGCCTTCTGCCCAGACCCTCTTCTCCCTCGCTGAGGACAGAGACGAGAATGAGGAGGGGGAGGAGGAGAGGATGGTCAGGACTCACATCAACCAGTGAGGACTTAACTACACACATGCTGTATAGCTACACAAGTGAATTGCTCCTCTGTAGTGAAGACACTTGACTGAGATAAACTGCCAAATATATAAAGTTATTCCCTTGTTGGTGGCACATGAAACAGAAACGATGGAAACCAACTGAACTGGGTCTTGTTGCTGTGTGAGCCTGAATCTGTTCCTGTAGGCTTGTGGCTGGGTCTTGATACATGGCACATCATATGCAACAGTTATGACAACCTTTATGGTGTTCTATATATTGCTGTAGTCTTTCATTCTCCTCCATCTCTCTCATCTTCCTCCAAACAGAGGACTGGTGAATGTGTTTCTGTGTCACTGGCAGCTGGCAAAGGATTCTTTCGAGAGTGCACTCCAATTGGAGCCCACCAACACGACTCTGAAGAACAACATTGCTGTGTGTACCTTCTACCAGGGATACCTCAAGGAGGTCAGTGTCTCCCCACATAATTATAGTAGCACATCATAACAATGGTGTTATTACTAGAGTCCAAGTAATAAGGTGCTTCCAACTTATGGTAAAGTGATGGCAGCAACTGAGAGGAGATTCAAGTTGACAATTGAGCATTCAATAGCCAAACGATGTTTCAGTCAATGAGCCTTCTTCACCTTTATAGACTGTCCACACACCAAAATGTCATAGACGTGAAGCTTGGCTACTGAATGCTAAGTTAGCACAGAACATGAACATAGCAATCAATGATTGAAGTGTGTCGTCACCTCTCCCTTCCCGCAGTGTATCAGAGAGTTGGAGGGAGTGGTGAGATGGAGTCCTCCCTCCTCCCTCCAGCCTGCCCTCCTCACCAACCTCACGGCGACCTACGACCTCGAGTCTAGCTCCGCCCACTCCAAGAAACTCTCCTTCCTCCCTCTCTTGGGACAACATGTGGGGGAGGGGTTTCCCCTCTCCTCTCTCGGTCTTAGATGAGACTGGACATGCATTAATGTGTGTGTTTGTTTGAGCATGTGCAGATCTTTCGCATAATGTTGATTCTGTCAGACTCATAGAATAAGAACGCTCTTGTTCTTAGATGATAACAAGACGGAGGGCAGCTACATAAATTATTGATTCTGTGACTCTTGAATAGTGTGTCCTTTTCATTGATCACTCATCCGTCGACCTTTTCTTGGATTTGAAGGTTCTGCCTCCATTTTTCGTTTCATTCCTGTCTTAGCTTGTGGTAGGGAAGCTGAGGAAAAAATTCTACACTGAATTTTGATACTTTGGAATTGTATCTCCATACCTATGTCCATTGGAGGGACAGTCTCCTTCACTTCCAATTGTTCTGGCTTCGAGACCTACACAGTTGGGAAACAAGTGATATTTGTGCGGTAAATCAACACTGTTGTACCTACCATCGCTTGATGCTCTGTGTCTCTGTTCTGATGAACGAGTGCGCCCTGTGGGTGGCCAAGAGACACTGCTGGCACATCTTTTTCTTTGGAGAACTGTTGGTCTTGAGAAGTACCTCTCTCTGATACATTCAACACCTGTGTCACTAGAGCGTGTGTGTGTAAAGTAAACATTAATCATCATACTGTTAACTAGACCTCTTTCATTTGAAAAATCCATATTCTCAGTTTTGTACTCAGTCTAGCCATAATCTAATCCACAACACATTATTGCGAACTATGCTCTTGATAGCTACATGTTGCATGAGAGTGACTAAGAATAAATTATATATGAGTAACTTAAAATCCCTCCACAGTGCCCTGAATGGACTAAACCTGGTCAAGCTAAGCTGGTGCTGATTATGAAAGTACAGAGTACGCACTGAAGAGCGAAAAACCATTTATACGTTATTCTCCAGTATGCCCTTTACCCTCTTTGTCCTTAGAGGGTAAAGGGCAGGTTTATGTTATACCCATACATTTGAGATTATTACGTTTTACTTTCAGTGTTGCCATTGCATGTTCAAGGGCCAACCAGAAGTATCATGTCTATGAGTGTACCCCAGGTCGAAAATTTCCCAAATTACAGTATGTGCAGCACCTTTACATGTGCATGCATTAGCTCCTCTAACACAATAATATGCACAGAGAGTAAATGTAGTCACATACGTACAAATATGCACCTTCATGTCTTTGACGAATCTCCTCGGAAAGTGCAGAGTTATTTCCTCCAGCAGGATGACCAACAGCTTTGGCCAGCAGCTCCCATGATGGCTCTCCAAATCTCTTAGTGTCGTAGTTTTTATTCAGCCACAGAGTCAGGGCCCCAGTTAGACACTCGTCAAGACTTCTGTTCTCTTTCTCTATCACATCCAGTCGAGTAGGACTCAGTCTGAGAGCCAGTCCAAGAGATTTCCACCTGGCAGTCACTGGTTCACACGCACTCTTAACATCAAACAAGTCATCAATTCCTGTATATAGACCAAGTGAAGTGAAGCGCTGGGTATATGCAGCACTACATACCTAAAGTCTGTGTCACTACTGGAACATTTCTTGTTGAACTGAAACTGCCTTGACTCATAGAATCTGCAGAAAGGGACAACTGTGACCTAAATCTGCTAGTATCCAGAGCAATACCTCCATTTGACTGCTCCTGCATTGCTTCGATAGAAGGGGAGGGGTTAGCTAAAGGGAGAGAGAATGCAGGATCAAATTAATGTTAGTGGCACCTGAAACTATGCCGCTGCTCTTTGTATTACTTATTGTGTCAGACTCCTGCCTCTCTGATGTTTCATCTGGAATGAATGACAGACTGACGTTACCTATAAGAGAACAGTTTTAGATATAAGAGGAACAAAGGACTGCTTTCAATACGAGTTATGAAAGTAACCTGTCAGGTTGAGTGACAGGGGAAAATGGAGATTGAACTGACCAATGTCTGCTTTTTGGGTACGATCCTGAAATACAAGTTGGGGTTGCGGTACCTCTGGTGCTGAAAACAAAACATTGGAGAAAAGAGTCTTGGAATGCGGTCGAGGTAAGCCAGTGGTAATGAGGCCCTCCGTTAGCCATCACAGAGCTGTGCTAGCTAACCTCCACCTGAACCAATACACCTACTACTCTCCCTTCGCTGGGCCTGAAAGTCTCGTTTGGCAGCCGTTCGTATCATATACCGCATATTGAAAAATGTGCTGTATGAGTAATACTGTGTTACATTAGCAAAACTATTGGACACTACGCATTCATCAAAACGTGGTGCTCTGCTGGGCAAAAAATAACTCAGGGAGTGGCCTATTTTTTGTTGCGTAAATGCTTCAATTAGTTATCCAGACAGGCTAGGAACAAACCTAAAGACTCTGGATCCCTGGTAATCATAATGAAAGTTTTATCCTCAACTCCACCAAAATGAATTTCTCACTGAATACGTAGTATTGTTTGTGGAGCGATTGATGGCTCGTGAAGTGGGATATCGTGGAACGGACAGACAGACAGACACAGAGCGGAGCATTGATTATGTCACATACCTTGACTGAGACTTGTGCATATTTGTTTCCGTGTTGATGAGGGTGACCCAGTGTCACTGCCGGCAGATCTTTTTAAACCCGATGATCTCGAAGTTTGTGCTCCCCTCTCTGAAAACAGTGGTATAATAAATTTTAATACATAAAAAAAACTTCTTGAGGATGTGAAGGCATACTTGTATCATCCTCACTGACTGTTTCGTCCTTGTGCTTTGAACTGTACGTACTGGGAAATGCAAAGTGTTGCTCAATATCTCTGGCAAGAGGGTTCAGCTGTCCTGTCTTAGCTTGCGGTGGGGAAGCTGAGGGGGAAAAATTCTAAATTTTGATACTCTGGAGTTGTATCTCCATACCTGTGTCCATTGGAGTGACAGTCTCCTTCACTTCCAATTGTTCTGGCCTCGAGACCTACATAGTTGGGAAACAAGTGATATATTTGTGCTGTAAATCAACACTGTAGTACCTACCATCTCTGCTGATGCTTGATGCTCTGTGTCTCTGTTTTGATGAACGAGTGCGCCCTGTGGGTTGGCTAGAGACACTGCCGGCACATCTTTTTCTTTGGAGAACTGTTTGTCTTGAGAGGTATCTCTCTCTGGTACGCCCATCACCTGTGTCACTAGAACATGTGTGTGTATTTAAAGAGTACAGTTAAACATTGTTAATCACAATGCAAGGCATGTTTGGTGAGCGAAGCAAGCAGTTCAATTTTTGTGTGTTTACAGTATGTGCAGTGTGGGTCACAGCATATAAATTCTGTATTCAGGCAAAACACTTGCTGGCTATATGCTCGCCAACTAGACCTTGTACGTTCAAGTGCCACAAAAATACATGTTCTCAGTACTCGGTCAAGCTCTAACCTGTACATCATCTACCACGCACAACACACATCCCACAAGGTTGCATGAGAGCAACCAAGAATACCTCGATCAGAAGGTGAAGGAAGTCCAAAGCGTTGCTCCTGGCAAGAGGGTTCAACTGGATATCTCTGAAACACAGGGCCAGTTTCTTCCATGAGTGGTCCTCATTTTCTTGTATCCATCTTTCATATATCGTCCTGACAGCCTCAACTGGATTACCTAGTGCAGTTTGTTGTATACTCGTGACTATTGCCCCAGTGTCATCTTTCAGAAGGATGGTTCCAATGTCTCGGTATTTCATTGCACTTCTTTCCAAGACCCTTATGCGTCGCCCTTTTGAAGTTGATAGCTTCATCAGGTCTCCCATTACAACATTTCCTGCAACGACACAAAGATGCACCCTGGCTACAATACACTGCAATATCGAGTGATAAAAAATGCAGGATCAAAATTAATGTTAGTGGCACCTGAAACTTTGCCACAGCTCTTTGTATTACTTGAGTCAGACTCCTGCCTCTCTGAGGCTATGTGTGTTTCATCTGCAATGGATGACAGACTGACTTTACCTATAAAAGAACAGTTTTAGATATAAGAGGAACAAGGGACTGCTTTCAGTACGAGTTATGAAAGTACCTGTCAGGTTGAATGACAGTGGAAAATGGAGATTGAACTGACCAATGTCTGCTTTTTGGGTACAATCCTGAATAACAAGTTGGGGTTTCGGTACCTCTGGTCCTGCAAACACGATAGTTAAGAATCTTCACAGTTATAGGTTAGTAAGAGGAACAAAGATCAAAGCAAGTTGTGGAAGTAATGCCTGTGAGATTGAGTGACAGGTATACAAAATTGTTCTATGATTGAACTGACCAATGTCTGCTTTTTGGGTAGGATCCTGAAGAACAAGTTGGGGGTCTGGTGCTGAAAACAAACATTGGGGAAAAGAGTCTTCATGTGCATGTACAGAACACACTGGGTTACCTGGTCCACCAAGCCACACAGTCTGACGTGGAGAGAGATCAGAAGATATATCTGTATCCTCCTGGTGAGCTGGGCAGACAAATGCAGGCTTTGGGGAAGTGTCTGCGTGGTGAGTGCTGCGTAGACCTGCTTTGACCGCATCAAACACCTCAGACTTGATAGTCTCGCAGTGTCTGACTAAATTTTCACCATTTATCTTTCTGATATCAACGTTTACACAGATGGCAAAGAATGAGAAGTTGTCGATTAATGTCACTGAGCCAAGCCTGCCACGCTTGGTGAATGTGAGAGAATTACGTGAGATGTAGTTGACTGGTGTTTCTGATGCTTCGGTGTTGTCACATTTTGTTGGCTTTTTGATTTTCCGATATCATGACTTCACCCAAAATTTGACCTCAAATGGGGTGCTAAGCCCATTCCGAATCGTTACACATGTGTTTGATTGGTGGATTGGAGCAAGAGCATATGTTTTGGAATGTAAAGGCCATTTTTAGCCCGACGAAGCAGCACAATTTATGCACATAGTTTGTGCCAATAAAGTCAGCAGTTGGGGGAGTAATAATGCCCAATTTCTCCCTTTCAAGCACACACTTTGGTGTGGATTTCAGCTTTGGTTCCCTTGTATATAAGTGTGACAAAGATTGATTGTTCAGATCAACTTGCCGATTTAAAGCACGTGTTGTTTGTTCCAAACTCCTCTTGGGATACCAAGTATGTATAAGACACCTCATTCATTCCCTTTGATCGTTGCCAAAGTAGAATTGCCCTCTTTTTTCACTGTATTTCTGATTTAGAACTGGGCAGAAATGTAACAGACTCCTTGGCAGGTTAGTCTTTCATCTCACACAGTGAATAGGTTCAGAGTGTTGGGTGGTGTATACAGGTAAATGAAAACACAAGTTATGTCCATATGATGCTGCACTATAGGCTTGTGGTTAGTACAGCAACATGCATATAATACGACGAGTAAACCCAAATACACCCACAAACACACACACACACCCACATCACTCGTGCACAAACTGCACGCACACACATCAACAAACATGGAAAAACACACACACCAAACACAAACACATACAGAGTCCTTGAGAAGAAATGCACCAGCTATGGAGCTGGAGCTGAGGGGGAAACACCACCTAAGAGGGAGAGGTATATATAGAAGGGAGATTTGCTGAAAACTGCAAAACACATGAAAGTATTATACCTCCATATGTTTGAGTAATTGTCTCTGCAAGTGCAGCGTTATTCCCTCCTGCACGGTCCTTTACTGCACTAGCCAGTAGCTCCCATGACGGATTTCCAAATCTTTCAGTGTTATAATTTTTATTCAACCACAGAGTTAGCATTTCAATAAGACAGTCATCCATATCATCTCTGTTCTCTCTCGCTATCTTCTTCAGTTGTTCAGGGTCCAGTCTGAGGGCCAGTCCGATGTGTTTCCATCTGGTTATTACTGGCTGCAACTCCTTTTTAACATCAAACAAGTCTTCTTTGCCTATGTATTTGAAAGCAGTGAATACTTGTAAGAGAAATAAAAAAATAAAAACTAACCAAGAATTGTTGTGTTTGTTTGGGATATAGTTTCTCCACCACAAGGCTGTGGAAGTGGGGCTGGAGCTGCAAAACCGAGAGATAGAGAGATGTATGCAGAGCTAAAAATGTGCAATCATTATAATTACCTGGTCCACCAAACCACACCGTTTGGTCTGGAGTAAGATTATTGAATTCATGGTGATTCTCACTACAGATCCATTGCTTTGTCTCAGAGATGTGTGCCACATGCAGTTCAGTGTTTTGAAGATTATTATGAGCTGGACAGAGGAAGGCAGGCTTCGGGCATGACTTACTGTGATGCATTTTCTCTAGGCCTGCTTTGACGGCAGGAAACACATCTGACTTTGACTTAGTGTGAATGCGTTTTCTCTAGGCCTGCTTTGACGGCAGCAAACACATCTAACTTTACCATCTCGCAGTGCTTGATGAGACTATCTCCGTCTATTTTTCTGGTGTCAACATTCAAACAGATGGCAAAGAATGAGAAGTTGTCAATGAATGTCATTGAACCAGGTGTGGAACATTTCGTAAAGGTGATGGAATTGCGTGAATTGTCGTGTTGGTGCATCTTTCGCTATCATATTTGGATGGTGTCTTGATTTCCCAGCCAGCCTGTGTCTGAAGGTGGCACACACTGCAGCAGAAGACACCAGGAGGAGCCCAGCCTGTGGGGAACTCCACCACCAGTGGCGATATTTCTGAAGCTGTGAGACTGTCTATTATTTGAGATTCTCTGGTGCAATTCAGAATTGCTGGAAAAAAGTATTTGTTTTCTGGCAATTTTGAAACAATGAGCAGCTTTTCAAGTAGAGTGATAAAGTGGTTTGCGGTGAATATTCCATTCACATAGTGCTTTTTAAACTCTTTCAGAAACTCGACAGTAAGAATTCCTTTGTCTCTAAATTCCTTGCAGCCGCTTGTTGCTACATCAATAGCTTTTGCTGGGGCTTTCTCTGCCACTTTCAAGCAATGATGTCTTTCAACAAGAGCCGACAACTTATCCAAAGGCACCTGAGCGTCAGTGAATATTAAATCAGGGAGAATCTTTTTCCTGTACAGAAAAATGTTCAGTTTGTCAAGAAAGGATAGTGCAGCTTCAAGCTCTCCTTCAGTAAACCCCAGACTGTTTGAGACATGGGCACATTCGTCTCTGGTGAGGACCTTTCTGTTCAATTTTTCTGCCAAGGCTTCAAGAATTCTCTGGAGAATAAACCACCTGATTGGTATCTTGTGGTAGGTGGCAACTTTGTGGACGCTCGTTTTAATCTTGCCGGCCTCTTTTTTATCTTCGTCATTTGGGGTTTTCGTATTCATCTGGAATAAAACATCATTCATACTTTCATTGCAAAAAACCACGTCATCGTCAAAATGTGGTGATGCAATTGTTTTCAATATATCATTTTTATCTCCTGGTTTTTCACCACATTCATGAAGTAAGTCCTTGTGAGTTCCAACAACAATTATCTTTGAACGATTTTCCTCTTTGTGTAGTCCTTGAAGCATTGTCTTGAAGGCCTGTGCAGTGGTGAGTCTAGCTCTCTGTTCATCGCCAACTCTTTTCCCACTCTGGTACAGATCATTGAGAGGATATTCATCAAGTTTCTCACACAGTCGGTGGACAAAGAGTGTGGCCGCGGTGTCACGCATGAAGATTGGAGCAAGATCCCAGTAGGCTTGCTGGCCTCCACAGTCTGTTAGGTAGATCATCTCCATGTCGAGTAGACGACGTGATGTCTTGCCACTGTCCACTAGCTTTGTAAGTCTCTGAATCACATCTTTAATGACTTCTCTTCTACTCTTTGCACTATTATCACTCTTGTCTTCAGCCATACCCTGATCAGCACTATGTTGAGCAGAGTTGTCAAACTCACTCATGCCTTCTCCGACCATTCCCTCTATCTCATGTTCATGTTCTTCAACCGGTTCACTCTCCATAGCTACTTCAATCCCTCCACCACTCACCTCTTCTTCATCTTATCTTCTTCTTCTGGTGTTCTGTTTGTGGCCGTAAGCTCACTATAGAGAATAGGAACTGCTTCTGCAATCATCTTCATGAACTCTTCAGTGGATATTTCACTCCACTCCTCTCCTTCTTTGCCTATGCGTATCACTCGTATTGATCGTTCAGCACAGCCGGTGCTGTGTCTCTTGTCTGGTGGGTCTTTACCAAGGAGGAGGTAGATGAGGCAGGTTTTTACCAACACCTGCAGGGACCCACTACTATCACCTTCACCAGCTTCACCTACCACATAGCCTTTCTTCATTGCCTCCTCGAGATTATGGAGAAACGATTCTGTGTTAATGAAGCAACAACGCTGCATCATGACTACACAACCCGAACAAACCATCTTTATGATTGAGCCACGTAGCTATCATAGGTGTGAGTAGCTTGTATCTAATAAGTGACTACAGGGGTCGATCCGAAAAGGCTCATAGAAATGTAGTGATGGCGCATCAAACGTACGTCAAATCTAGACTAAAGTTGATCTTGAGTCATGTAGCCAATTTTTTGAGCAAACACAAGCAAGTAATGGACTGTTCTATGTGCTCTACGGGGTTAGTTTGACAAATTGTAGGAAGTTGCATGTCTCTGTCCCCGTGTTCATGTAGCTGGCATGTCTAAACTGGAATAGTTGTTCCCTACAGTTCGTCAAACTAACACCATAGAGCACGCAGAACGCAATTGCGCTCATATACGTGGATGACTCCCATAGAAATGATGGGACACAGAGCGAGCGTATCAGGTCGATGTAAGCCAGTGCGATTATACATATTGGCTTTTCGCTTGTTATCACGGCAATTCCTTGAACACAGTCGTTTCAAGGAAAATTGCCTTTTTAATTTTCAGGTTCGCGTAGTTCTGAAGCTGTTAGTATCGCCAATAGGTATCCTCGTAGCCTGTGGTGTCAGAATAAGTGTCGACACACACAAACCAAGTACTGTAACCCTCGCTGCGCATGCGCGCCGAGTTAATTATTAGTGTCAATTAGCATTTGTAAAACAAACTCCTTGAGCTAATACAACAATGTCACGTACCAATCTCGCTTCCGGTTCTAACTTATATTTTAGAGAGACAGCAAACCACATGAACTTTATCATGCAGAAACTTAAATGACGTATTGGAACTGATGAGATGGGCTTAGTCAGGCGTTCTCACGATAGGAGTTTTTGCTATAACTACGTACTCATAATGTTACATACCTTCAACTTCTTCATGGCTGGCGTCCTCTGACTCCCTGAGTAATGATGTGTCGTCTGGAATAAAGGAGGGACCATCTTCACCTATAGACAAAGAAGGTTGCTATAATGCTTCATACCTACACATGCATGAGACAGGGACATTAGTGCATTGTTTTTACTATAGGCTCCCTGAAGTGCCACCCTGGGAAGTGATTAAGAAGATTTGCCCCGCCCAAAACTGACTGCCAACTTACTAGGGATTGCCTTCCTCAATGGATGACAATATGAAGATATCTCGAGATACATGGTCCTTTCTCTGAGCCAATGTCCTGGAGTCATCCATCTTGTCCATGACGCCAGGATTGCAATGGTAATCTTCAACAAGTAACTTCACTACTGGCAGGTGACCATGACTGGAAGCACATGTGGAGTGGAAGAGTGCCACCCTTATTCTGACACGAGAGTCGACGTTCTCCTCTTCTATCAAATATTTCACCATGTCCAGTCTGCCACCCGCACAGCATAGTGAAGAGGAGTCAAACCATTCTCCGCTCTAGATATTGGGTCACAGCTCTTTCATTGATCGAGACTTCACTGATCTAATCTACCTCCCTGTGCAGCAGATGAATTGGAAGGCTTCCTAACGATTGTAACACTATGATCACCAAACGTACGTTCGTCATAAGGTACTTCACAACCTCAGGTGGTGCATTCACAGCTGCTAAATGAAGTGGAGAGTAACACCATTCCCACCTGACACAAAGAATCGATGGTCTTCTCCCTATCAATATTTCACTGTGTCCAGTCTGCCACCCGGTACAGCATAGTGAGCGGAGAGTCCACACCATCGCACTAGACACATTGGTCACAGCCTCTTTCATTGATGCAGGCATTTCCTTCACTGGATCCAACGCTACCTCCCAGTTGCAGCAGAATGAGCGGAAGGTTCCTAATGTACTTCTACCACCTATCCTGACAATTTGTGCCCTCGATGAGGTATTTCACAACCTCAGTGGTGCATGCTGAGCTACTACTACATTAGTGCGAGTGGCACTTTTCCCATCTTGACACAAGAATGACGTTCTCTCTCTCCATCTAATATTTCACCAGGTCTAGTCTGCCCCCACGACATGCAGAGTGAAGAGGAGTCAACTTCTCATCTCTCGACAATAGGTCACTCTCTGTTCAGTGATCAGGTACTCTTCACTGTGATCTAATCCTAACCTCCCAGTGCAGCATACTGAATTGGAAGGCTTCCTAACTTAGTTCTACACTATCGTAACACAACGTCGTTTCTTCAATAAGGTATATCACCACATCCAGGGTGCATGCCAAGCTGCAACATGAAGTGGAGTAAGTAATAAACCATTCCCTCTGACACAAGATTCGCGCTCGCGCTCTTCACTCAACAATATGTCACCCTGTCCGTGTCGGCCATCGGCTGCCATGCATAGTCAAGAGGTAGTCAAACCATTCAACCTCCTACCACTTGGTCACAGCCTCTGCTTCTATTGATCAGTACTTCACTGTATCTATACCTACCTCCCACTGCCCAGAGCAAGATGAAGAGGGGTGCTCCCTATACTTAGTCCGTACACAAACTCTGTTTGTGCGCAGTTTCGTTTCTTCCACTACAGCTACAATGATTTTTATTACTATGACCAAGTTGCAGAAGAAAGTGAGGGGAGATTGTTTCGCTTCATCTTCACAAGACTGTGGATCAACATGTCCGTTCCTCAACCAGGTACTTCACTTGACTAAGATCAACAACATTTCTATGGCTTTGTATGAGCAGATAACCTTGAATGTGTGATAGCATAACAATTACGTGTTCAAAGCCGAAATTTCTAAACGTCTCGGCGCACTAGACCGCGTGTCAGTGTGATGTGTTTAAATTTTTACTAGTATAAATTCCACATACAGGCGACTAGAGGCCTCGTTAGTTCGCAATTATGTGCAGGCAGCCATGTATGATCATTCTGATGCCCTACATAATATAATACTCAGATGATTAGGGGGGGTTTCCAGGTGTAGACAAACTCGATGTTAGGGTGGTACAGGTAAATCTCACGGCTCTGCGTTCCAACGCCTCAATCTGGCGGGGGGGGAGAATTACCTCTCTATGCACTAGCCCTAGAGTATTGTCCCAGATCTAAGCATTTACGTGCCCTCATTCCTCCACGCTAGAGTTCGGTCATAGCAATTCCCGATTTTGTTTCGTGTTATCATCATCATAAACTTTTCTGAAGTAATACTACCGAGGGCTTTGGCTAGAGCCTTGGGTAACCATTAGAAGTGACATCTCCTGAATTGACCTAGTGTGCACGGCCACCAAGTGATTGTTTTCTTTGTCTCTTACTTGTCGCAGTCACCTTGATACGTGAGCTCTGCCATGGAGACAATGAAGTTGCCATTTTTGCTAACTCAGCAGTGAGCAGCATGCGCTACAGGCAGGGCTGGAGATGGACGTTGGTGGCTAAATGGTGCTGTTGTTATAGTTAAATTCATTGGAGCTATCGCATCAAACGCCTTGCTACATTGTGCTTCTATGCACTTTGGCCCTTCTTAGGCATACAAGCACTTTCTACAAACATTACCCGGTCCACTTCCCTGTACTCTGTTCTATGAGGTCCGCCCCGCATGGCCCGCCTAACGTTTTAGCTCAGTGTGGGGGGGCATTGTCCCTGATGTGGTGTCAGTGCCATCACCCGTTGCCGCCCAGGCTGGGGTTGAACAGACTTTTGCGAACTCTCACGTCGTCAGTGGCCTTCTGTACTAAGTAAGCATAAGCAGACTGGTCTATACCCTGTGGAGCAAACCTGCATTTCGCTTTGGTTTGCAACTTTGCGACAGTCTGTTGTGGGGCTGGCGCTGCCCTAGACGTCCACACATATACAGCGTATTAGTAGCTACGTATCACTATTGACCTGGCCTCCATCTTTTGTGCCAGCTTTCATAATTACCTCCATTAGTACAAAGATGCCTGCTTTCCCACTAATGTCATTACAAAATTATGCTAGGTTTCGTTGCCAACTGCCGTAGTGCTTTCACTTTGACAGGCATGTCCAACACTTGGAATTTTTCCAGATAACATCTCTAAAACATCCCATGTGTCTTGACTCCCCTAAACAGCTAATCCTTCTTTGGTTGTCTCTCTCCATCAGAAACTTGAGATCACCCTCGATTTGGGCCGGCCTCGCAGGCGACTCCGAGCGGCGGGCGACCTGACCTCGTCACTGGCTAAAGGGTCGTCATTCTTTCCCGAGACGCAGGGATCAACGACACGGGCCCACTCACCAACGCACGGCCTGAAGTAGAAGGAATAAGAGACAGCGCTGCGCACGTCGTCTACACGCCTGGATGTGCGGGAGAAAACCGGCCCCGCTCAGCCTTTTCCATCCTACAAAGCTCGTCTCTGGCCCCGTTTGGTTACATTACATCTGACACAGCACAAATACACCTCCCCCAACAGCAATGCGCATAATGATGCCGGTATCTTACACGTGGGTGGTGGTGGCCCGATGGACGTGTTGACCAGCTGATGTTCCACTTTTCTCTTCTCTGAAGGACAATTATTAAAGATATCAGTCTTAAATTATATTTTTGTGATAGAATGTGAGTGAAATCGATCGTATTCTAACCCCGCCGCGATCTCAGTACGTGTAGCGGGCTGGTCTATGGTGTTGTTTCCAATTGAAGCCCACTTCGTTTCTCTTTGCTCAGGTCTACTAGCGGCACCGTGTGCACGAAGCAGGGCAAGGTAAACTCAGTATCCTTATAATTGGACCTTCGGTACAGTAATTGATTTTAGTTTTTTATTTTAATTTTTTATTAATTTGTGCCACTGTTCAACAGTAAGTTTTCTTCTAGCTAAATTCTTTGGCTGGGGTATTCACACACATACTTCTCCTGGTTTCCCAGCTCCCTGTCGCATCAGTTTTGGAGATACGAGGCGAGAGTGGAGAGTCCTGGGAGCTCCTTCCCAAGCTGATAGGCTCGGGGAAGCAGCACACGTTTGTGGAGACGGAGAGTGTCCGCTACGTCTACCAGCCTCTGGAGAGACTGTACATGTTGCTGGTGACCACTGAAGTACAAGCATGGAGATGAAAAAGTGTCCCTTGTAGGAGAGGTCGTTCTTATCTCGGAGGGTCCCTTATCAGAGGTTCCACTGTACTCCTTATGCCACTCCTTATACACAATTGTCCCTCCTTGACTTCTTACCTGACTTATTAACCCTCTCTTCTTTTTCTTCATTGTATGTGTGTTGTCGTCTTTATTTCTTTTATCTCATCTCACCTATATCATATTCTGTCGTATTTCTCTTTCTAATTTCTCCGACCCCCTCATCTCCCTCCCTCTCCCTCCCTCTCCCTCCTCCCCCTCCTCCCCAATTCACATCCTCACACCTTCACAGAGATGGGGAAGAAGAGTCCCAAACTCTAGGCGGAGAAGGAGTGGGCGATATTGGTCCGGAGCCCAGGGTTCTCCCCCCTGTCCCATCGCCCTACCCGGAGGAGGTGGCAGGAGTGAAGGAGGCTCTGTACACGGCCTGGGTCCCGAGTCCCTGGACTCTGGGGCTCCTGTCTCGTCAGACACCAGTGGACCAGTCTCACCTCACCTGCCCCGGGCTGGTGGCAGACATCAATATGGTCAGAACTTATCGTTTTTAGTTTAAGGGAAAGTGTGGTTCAAACTCTCTTCTCTGTAACTCCTTTCATTGCCTGCTGCCCCGTTGTCTTCGTCTCCGAATCATGTAGCTGTATGTGCGCACATGTTACAATGAACTGCATGCTGTGTGTTCTTGATGCAGTACACATGAGTTACGTGTAACTTGTGTTTACCTCTGCTCTCTCTCCCTCCCCTCAGCATGATCCAATAGCAGAGTTGCTGGCAGCCCGATTTTCCCGCAGAGTCCCGCAAGACTCTGCCGTCAATGGAGAGTGTTGCCATGGACATGGCCGGCCTCCGCAGGCTCGTGGTCAGTTGTGTACATGTCAGTTTATAACAAAATCTACAGAACGGTCAGAGGATCGAGTGTGTTGAATTCTTGTGAATGCATTAAGCAGGAATGAAACTAGACCTACACTTTCGAACACCAACTTTTGCAGTGTGTGTGAGTTGTACATACTTCATGCGTTCACATGTAGGTCAAAAGTTTTCCCTTTGATAAAAGTGTTTTGATAAAAGTGTTTTCTGCTGCCCTTGCTTTGCTTCATGACCTCGTTTTCGACAAGCATCTGTAATTCAGTAGTCTTTGTTTTTTTTCAGTCGCAGAACACACACAGTCTCTCTTCTCTTCCCTACCACAGAGAGAGGGGTGCTACCACGCAGCACTGGAGCTAACTGGGAGGTTCCTGTCGGCTCACGGTCAGGGCCTCGGTCAGCCCAGTCTCCACACACACAAGACCCTACAGGTACTCCTCTCCTGGACACGTAATGCACACATGATGTGCCGCTGGAGTGGTCAGTTCGTAGTGCAAAGACTTGGATCAATGACCTGCAGCTAAAGAAAGTGCACCTCTCACACCTTTCTATGCATATTATGATGAGAGTTTTGCCTGCCAAATTGTCTGAATTGCACCTTTTTTCTGTCCATACTGAAATGATTTACTCACGTTCGTTCACCATTTAGTGTATATAATTATGTGTGATAGGTGAACTCTAGTGGTTATGTACAATGTACATGTATAAAGCTGTCATAGCGAGACTGTGTGTTACACTGTGCAGATGTGGGGAGCGAGACTGGCTCTCCTGGTGGTGATGCAGCAGTTCAGGGAGGCCGAGGTCGAGATGGAGGCATTTGGCGAACTGGTGAACCCTGACCTCTTCTACCAGTACAACACACAAACTACCCCGACAAGACCGGTCAGTTCAACGCACTGAGCTCCAGTAGCTGTCATCTTCTGTGTACTTCTTCATGTAGTTGCTTGTGTGCTTTGTGAACCAAATTCCTTACCGAGTGAAACTCCAGGTTCCTCTGCCATAGGTTCTGCCCATTGCTCTGGGTGGCCAAAATGCTATGGCTGCCACACTAGTATTTTTTCAGTTCGTAATACATCCTTCTCTACCCACACTGCTAAGTTTGTGAGCAAGTGTGTGTAGCTTACACGTGTTCTCGTTCCCTAATTCCTCCCTCCCTCACTCTTTGTCTTTGTGTCTCCCACACCCTCAGGTAGCATGGTGCCATCTCAATGAGACTGCTCCACGCTCAGCTGCCAGGTCTGACTGGAAACCATCAGCTCTCTCTGGACAGACTGTGCCAGCTACAGCACACCTGTCAGCAGGTCAGCCTTATAATGCAGCCCATTCTCTTACTGAAGACTGTGTACAGGTTTCAGTGTGTTGGAGGCATACAATGTAGCAATTTTCATCCACTGCTGTGTGCATTTTGTCATAGTACAAAGAGTAGAATGGGCAGATGATCGGCTAAATAGTGGTACTGTAAGAGCCAACATACATGATGCATAACTTTCACCATTCATTGAAATTTCATGAGACCTTTCACCAGCAAATAGTGTGTGTGTTATCTGCATGTTGCAAGGTCCGAGAGTAGAAGATTGTCAGTACATTAGTCTTGTGTGACTACGAAACTGAGAATTTCTTGCTCACCTAGCACGTTGTTGTGTGTACAGGTGCTGTCAGAGGTGAGGATGGGGCTACTACTTTTGTAACTGAGCCTCTCACTCCAGATGACCAACAAGGTATGTATATATAGGTGGTATGCCGGATATGCTGAATGTGAAACTAAAGTCTGAATAAACTACAGTTGGCAGAGATCTCTGTGGCTGGAGAGACTTCACCAGAGTCAAGTTCTGTCTGGCTACACTGCTGGTAGCCATGCAGGTAAGGTACTTTTCACGCCACCATGAAGGGAATTGCCTTGCGGGGTCCAAGTGCGTCTGAAAGGTAGAATTTATGGAGGAATTGAGCAAATTTAGTGGTTTTTGCCTTGATCTCACAGAAGGTAAGGGGGTAGCTAAAGCACAATATAAATTGTTACTGCAGGTGTAGAAGTTGATGCATCACGTACCTCTTGCCGAGACCGGCGGATGATTTATTATTTCCTAAAGTTGGCCGGTCGTATCAATGTTTGTAATCCCCCGAATCCCGGGTATAGATGTCCGCCGGCCACGCGCCCTCACGACAGAAGAGCGAACAACGCTCCAAGACCCAGTAGAAAAAGAACTAGAAAGATTTTTGCGTGAAAATTTCAAAGGAATAATGCGGTCTCGCAGGAAAAGAAGGAAGTGCAGATTCGGGAGGGGGGGACAAAACGGTAGTTCGAGGTGCTTTGACGGAATATACGAACGACACGGTACAGAACTGGAGCTTGACAAGACCACCCATAATTGGGCCGTGAATGAGCTACCCAGTTGTCCCCTCCGGCACGATGAAGTGAACTAAATGATAAGGGATAGGTGCATTTAATCGGCATCCCACCCGCTCGACGGAGCGGGCTGGCAAGCGCAGCACGGAACGACTACGAAGAACGCCATTTGGAACAGAATTCACACACACAAGTCATAAATCCTTCACTTGCATTCAACCACATAGAAAAGATATAGAACTATGGACGACCCATTTGATGCGGTGATGTCCCTTAGGGCGGGGAGTCAGCGGACCCAAGGTATATACAAGCTTTATATTCCGCGTTCGGGAAACCGTGCCTCCAGCATTGGAACGATGGAAGGAATCGGAGCTACGGTCGTTCACTGAGCGCAGCCAAATAAGAGCACGTGTCTTGAAATAAAAAGCAAAGAGCTCTAATCAGGCGTTTGAGAGGCGAGAGGGCAAGGGAGATAGGGCGCATGACAAACGAAGGAGGGATATTTCGTAACAAAGGGACAAGAAGGTAGAACTCCACAATGGCAAACATTACATAAGCCAGAAGTATCAATAGGGCCCCAGTTGCAGTTAGTTTTGGTAATTCATCTTTAGTACACAACGGCCACACTCGTTGAAGACTGACGATTACAGTTTCTCGCCTTGTTTTGTACAGGATCACCTGTTGCAGTAGAGTGTATGAGGGTCTGTTCGTAGGGCTGCCAGGGCTGAAGGAGCCAGCTGCTGTCGTTCCTGGGGCGACTTCACCTGCTCTGGGTGACCCTTCCTTCGCCCAGACCACGCGATCATCCCTGCTTGAGGACAGGAACGAGAAGGCGGAGGATGAGAGGAAGTGATGGTCAGTCTCACATCAACCAGTGAGGACTGGAGAGCTACACAAGCAGACTTGCGCTGTGTGAAGACACTTGACTGAGACATCAACTGCACATATAGTTTCTTTCCCTTGTTGGTGTGCACAGAACAGACGATGGAACCAACTGAACTGAGTCTTAAATTGCGGTGTGAGCCGGAATCTATTGCCGTGGCGAAGATTACCTGGCACCATCGTATCCAATAAAAAAAAAAAAGCAGTTGCTGCCAGGACTGAGGAACCAGCTAGCTGTCGGTCATGGGGCGGCTTCACCTGACTCTGGGGTGACCTGCCTTCTGCCAGACACTCTCTCCCTCTCATCGCTGAGGACAGAGACGAAAGGAGGAGGGTGAGGAGAGAGCGATGGTCCAGACTCACACCAACCAGTGATGACTCAACTACACACATTAGCTGTACAGCTACACAGCAGATTGCTCATTTGTAGTGAGACACTTGGTTATACGATGGCGGCGCGTGGTCTACTGGTTGTATTTACACGAGTGGCCAGTTTTGATAGGGCACGAGGGCGTAGCCCGAGTGGTCTATCAAAACTGAAGCCACGAGTGTGCAATCAGTAGACCACAAGCGAATGCCATCGTATAACGTGTTTGTATGATGACATCCGGCGGTAAGGCTCTGTCTGACCAATGAGATTGCGCAAAAGTTTTCAAAACGCCCTCTTTTTAACGCACACCATCGAGTGTAAGTTCGGCCGTGGGGACAGGGAGAGAGCTAGCTAGCAATCGATCGGGAGAGAGACAGCTGCAATAAGCGCTTTAGTTTAGTCAAGCTGGGCGGTTGTGCAGAAGCCATGGTCATTCCTCGAGAGATCAACGTTACAGGTATATACGTACTTTTCGCTGCTAGACTCCACACGAGTTTTGTAGCTGCCGCTAGGGGCTCTCCCGCTATACCCAGCATTCTCGAATGCAGCCTGTTGCAGTAGCAAGAAAGCTGAAAGTCACATACTGTTCCAGTCTACGGGAGCCTACGCGTCGGAAAGCAGCTTTCGCTAGTTTTCAGACCGCGTATATATACTAGAGCAGTTTCTGACCATTCTAGCTTGAAAACACTCCCTTCTGGTAAAGAAACAGCAGCACACAAACAGTGTAAAGCCCCTAATTGCATTCCACGCTGCCAATTTCCTACTATCGTCTAACTCCTGTAGACCCACTGTGGTTTATGAAAATGAGTTGACATACAGCTAAAGTATGGGGAGATTGTATGGCCTCTTTATGTTCTAACTACCCGTAGACTGAGCAGGAAGCGCTCACTAAGCTACGCATCTACGTTGTTTGGACTAGCTGGAATTCCTTTGATCTTACTCTCAGTCATCATACAAGATGTCGTTAGATTGCACATGCTTTCTTGTGATTCACTCAGACCCACTTTCAGCTTTGTAGCTGTAAGTCTTGTTCCTTCGTGCAATGGCATGCAGCGCCTCCGTTCTCATTCTGAGAGGTTGAAGATCTTTATGTTTTAGAAAAAGACAGAGGTTAGGATACAACAGGTTCAAAGAAACACAAGGTTCATAGCCAGCTAAAGTCCCCATGTCCGCATGTAACATCACTTCTTTTTCAAAGAGGCTGAAGAGCGTGTCACTCTCCTCGGATGTTCCACTGTACTGCTGACACATCTTTTTGGAGTTGGTTCATTAGGAGGTTGTGTTACTCCCTTTCGTTTCCGGCCTCCCTCGGACTGCAGTAGGGAGGCTGAAGGGAATAAATTGTAATGAAGAGAAAGGTTTAGACAGTGCCTGCCATACCTGCAGGACTTAGTCTCAAGACCTGCATACATGAATGCTTGCAATTATGAAAGAACTATTCATTATTATGTCATTATATAGAATGACATCATAATTATGTCACATACCCTGACTGAGACTTGTGCATATTTGTTTCCGTGTTGATGAGGGTGACCCAGTGGCACTGCCTGCAGATCTTTTTAAACCCGATGATCTCGAAGTTTGTGCTCCCCTCTCTGAAAAAACAGCAGTATAATTATACTTGAATACATAAGAAAAATTTCTGAGGATGTGAAGGCATACTTGTATCATCCTCACTGACTGTTTCGTCTGCCTTTCCAATGATCTGGTGAGAAGGGTGAGCTTGTGACTGAGCTGGAATGAAGAAGATGGCATATGTATGTAACTTGTGCTTTCAACTCTACGTACTGGGAGAAGGAAGTGTAAAGTGTTGCTCGATCTCTCCTGCAAGCGAGTTTAGCCGAACTTTTCTTAAACACAGGATCAGTTTCTTCCATGAGTGGTCCTCATTTTCTTGTATCCATCTTTCATATATCATTCTAACAGCCTCAACTGGATTATCTAGTGCAGTTTGTTGTATACTCGTGACTATTGCCCCAGTGTCATCTTTCAGAAGGATGGTTCCAATGTCTCGGTATTTCACTGCACTTGTTTCTATTATCCTAATGTGCTTCCCTTTAGCAGTTGACAGCCTTATCAGGTTTCCCATGACAACATTTTCTGGAATTACAAATGTTTGTGTAATATTAGTCTACAGCTAGTGATAGAAACACAGGATCACGTGTTAGTGGCACCTGAAACTCTGCTGCAGCCATCGGTCTCACTTGTATTGGTCCCAACAGGATCTCTCACTGAGTGTGTGTCTGCTGAAGTGGACGACAGACTACCTTCACCAATGTGGTCTGATAAGAATGAACGACATTGCAAATACAAGAGTTTGAAGTGATCAATCACTCACCTGTACTCTTCATTTCAGAAAGTTTTGTAACCAGTTCTCTAGTTCGAGGTCTGAGAGCAGACTGGTTATGGAGACACTGTTTGATAAGATTCAGTAGAGAATGGCTCTCTGACAAGAGTTGTTCAGCGCTCTTCACAAACTTCTTACGTCTCTGTACTTCACTACGAGCAGTTAGTCTTTTTGTTGTGGAATCAGTATATGTGGAAGGGAGAAGCGGTCGTACAGGAGACTGGATGAGAGTGAAGAGCGATAAATGTCCAAATGAGAACACGTCAAGACTGGGATCATACTTCAAACCACCTCCCATTGTCTCTGGAGGCATGTAGTCCAGAGTGCCAGCTATAGCAGTCAAAGTTTGAGGAGTGGCATTTGGGTCAAGGTCCATGATCCGTGAGTTACCAAAGTCTGCTATCTTGGCCGTGAGCTGGAAGTCCAGCAGCACATTTCTTGTAGTCAAGTCTCGATGGATGATGGCAGGTGTGCAGCTGTGAAGATAGTCCAGTCCTCTAGCTGTGTCTAGTAAAAAGGACACTTTTCTCTCTACTGGAATATTGGAGTTGTCTTGGTGTAGGAGGTAGGCATGGAGACTGGTCATCAGTCGCTCCATCAGAAGAACAGGAAGGGGGTAGTTTACTAGTAAACTTACTCCTTTACACTGGACAATGTTGGGATGTCTAAGCTGCAGCATTGTCATCACTTCTCCACAAACTTTGGAGGCGACTGCCTGCAGCTGTGCGGCGGAAGTGGGTTTGAAAACCTTCCCTGCCACAGTCTCTCCAGCTGATGTCAGTTCAATAACTGTGCCATATCTTCCACTACCCAAGACTACACCGGTTTGCTTGGCTTTCCTGGTGAATGGTTTAAGCCGATCCACAAGAGTCCTCCGGAGGACAGCTGAAAATGGAAATATGTATATCATAGTCATGCAATGTACCAACTTACTATGGTGAACTCACTAGAGACAATCTTCTCTACGTAAAACAAGTATGAAGATATGTGACCATGGCCCCTCCTCTGAGCCAATTGTGCAGCAGTCACCCCAGACTTGTCTCTGACACCAGGATCACAACGGTAATCTTCAACCATAAACTTCACTACTGGCAGGTGACCATTACTGGAAGCAATGTGGAGTGGAAGAATGCCACCCTCAGTCTGACACGAGGAATCGACGTTCTTCTCTTCTATCAAATATTTCACCATGTCCAGTCTGCCACTCTCACATGCATAGTGAAGAGGAGTCCAACCTTTCCAACCTCTACACATTGGGTCACAGCCTCTTTCATTGATCAGGTACTTCACTGTATCTAACCTACCTCCCAGTGCAGCACGATGAAGAGGAGTGTCCCCATACTTAGTCCTACACTCTGTGTGGCAGTTTCTTTCTTCCACTAAATACCTTACAATGTCTAAATGACCATAACGAGAAGCCAAGTGAAGGGGAGAGTGTTTTGCTTCATCTTCACAAGAATGTGGATCAACATGTCTTTCCTCGACAAGGTACTTGACTTGACTAAGATCACCATTTCTACTGGCTTGTAGTAGAGCAGATGAACCTTGAATGTGTATGTAGGGAGATAGAGAAGCACTAAAGTGCAAACCCTTGGCGCACTAGACGCACGGACTGTGCGGATTTGCCGAGTATATGCATTACACCTGCCATACATATTATGCGCTACACTGTCGTGGTCACCCTCCAATTAACTTGTGTCATGGTCTCTAAACTAACTCGACACTCGCCCTCCGTTGTAACTTCCAATGACACCACGGCGTTCAAGGTAATAAGTGGCAATTTGCATATTATATTGGCTTGTTGGCTTGGTTTTCACGCCATAACTTTTTGAACGCAGGAAATCACCTTCTTTATAATGAAGCCAGTGTAGCAATAAACCTGTTACTATCGCTCTTTGGTCGATTTCATGCGCATTGTGGTAGACAATGCTGTAACAGACGGACGAGTTTTTTCTGTGGTATAGAACACTAGCTCTACGGGTATATTAGAGCGTCAGTATACACTCTATGTAAGGGATGGTACAGGTCAAATCCCTCAAAACTCTGCGAGAATGACTTGCTATGCACTAGCAATAGAGTATGTGTCCATATCTAGCTATATATGTACGTGCCCTCAGGTCTCCACGCTAGAGTTCAGTCATAGGAAATTTTTTCGTGTTATCATCATCATAAACTTCTGAAGTATCACCTTGCCGAAGGGTTAGGGCTAGGGCCTTGGGTACCATTAGAAGTGACATCTCCTGAATTGACATAAGTGTGCACGGCCACCAAGTGATTGTTTCTTACTTGTTGCAAATCACCTTGATAGATCGCGGAGCTCTTCCATGGTAGACAATAACGACGCCATTTATTGCTAACTCAGCAGTGAGCATGCGCGGACTGGGGGGGAATTGTCCTGATGTGTGCAGTGCCGTGCATGCGTTGCCCAGGGTACCAGTGCCTTCTGTAATATACTATTGAGCTGGCCTCCATGTTTGTGCACCAGCTGCACATGCTAGGTTCTTGCCAATGCCGTAGCGCTTTAACTTTGACAGGCAGAGGTCAACAAGTTGGAATTTTTCCAGATGAACATCTCTACAACGTACCCATGTGTATTAGAGTGATCATAACAAGATGAAAAGCACTAAAGTGCAAACCCTCGGCACACTAGAAACGTGCGCGTGTCATTGAAACACCAATATGCATGCATGGGTCAGTACACCGTTGGGCCACACTGTCGATTCATGGATGGTTTCTCGCTATCTCACTGAGAGTCTGACAAGGCTATGTATATAGGTAGACAGCTATTAATGGCGGGACTCGATTCTCGCCCTCCCTCGTAACTTTTGATGGCTTCACAGTGCACAACGCAGGTGGAATCTAAGTCGAGGTAAGCCACGTGTATTTGCATATTGGCCTGTTCACTTGGTTATCACGCCATAACTTTTTAACGCAGTAATTTTTACGAAAATCGCTACTTTGAAAATCAAGCCAATGTAGCACCGAACCTGTTGGCATTGCTTTTTGGCGGTTTCGTTGCGCCTAGTGGCAGAAATGTGGGAACAGACGCACACAGACTCACAGACACACAGACCAAGTACTGTAACCCCTCGCTGCGCATGCGTGCCGAGGGTTAATTACATAAATCCCAGCAAAACTATACACAACCTCTTTCGTTTTTACCTAACCATACCTGACAGTGTCTGCTGCATGGTAGGTTGGAGGGTGTACGTTTGGTTTTCACTTGTGGTTTCTTTCCCTACTTCATGGACAGGTAAGGCTGGGCTCTGGATAGGGATAAAACACCCAATACAATGCATTAGAGTGCTGAGATGAGAACTAACTGGGGTCTCAGGTAGAGGGAGAGAGGGTAGCTCGGTGAACCGGTGGCGACGAGATCTGTACGTCTTTGAGCCTCTCCCTCCACGGCTAAGCAGAAACTTCCTCATTTTGTTTGTCCGTGCACAGTCAAGAGGAGTGAATCCGTCTTCATCTTCACAAGAAGGGTCCATTCCTTGTTCATCTATCAAATACTTGACCACCTCAATGTGACCTCCCTTGGCAGCGACATGGAGTGGAGTGGTCCCGCCTGCTCCCCTAACAGCTAGTCCTTCCTTGTCTCTCTCCATCAGAAACTTGATCACCTCGATGTGGCCGGCCTCGCAGGCGACTCCGAGCGGCGTGCGACCTGACTCGACGTCGCTGGCGAAAGGGTCGGCAATTCTTCCCGAGACCAGGTACGACAGCGGCCACGTCACAGACGCACAGGCCTGTATGAGTAGCAGAGTAGAGGACAGCGCTGCAGCACGTTCGTCCCACGGCTGGATGTGCGGGAGAAAACCGTCGCCCTCAGCCTTTTCCATCCCACAGCTAGTCTGGCCCGTTTGTTACAAGCTAGCTGAGCACAGCACAACGCCTCAAACTGCGCATGCGATAGTATGCAGCGTTACGACGCGACGACGACGACGTGGCGAGTAGTACGTCGTTTTCACCAGCTGATGTCTCACTTTCTCTTGAAGGACAAGTATTAAGATATCAGTCGTAAATTATATTTGTGATAGACATGGTGAGTGAAAAGTCGACGTATTCTAACCCAGCGAATCTCAGTACGGACTAGCGTGCTGGTCTATGTGTTGTATTCCAATTGAAGCCCACCTCATGTCCTGCTCAGGTCTACTAGCGGCAGCCGTGTGCACGAAGCAGGGCAAAAGGTAAACATCAGTATCTCTGTATAATTGACTACTTTGGTACAGTATTATTTGCATGTTCACAGTAAGTTTCTAGCTAAATTCTCAGCTGGGGTATGCACACACACTTCTCCCTGGTTTCCCAGCTCTCCTGTCGCGTCAGTTTGTGGAGATGACGAGGGCGAGAGTGGAGGGGCTCCTGGGAGCCTTCCCCAAGCTGATAGGCTCGGGGAAGCAGCACACGTTTGTGGAGACGGAGAGTGTCCGCTACGTCTACCAGCCTCTGGAGAGACTGTACATGTTGCTGGTGACCACAAGACCACTCACATCTGGAGGACCTCGAGACCCTGCGTCTCTTCTCTAGAGTGGTCCGTCTCTCTCTCTCTGACACTGTTTGCATACAATTTGTCCTCCTCGACTAGCTAGCTTCTTATCTCTCTTCTCCTTTTCTCATGTAGGTATCGTGGTCTGTCACCTTTAGTTCGCTTTCCCCGCCCCTATATCACCTTAGACGATGTTCCGATCACTATCCTGCCTCTATTTCCCTGTCTACCATCTTGCCAGTCTCGTTTTGATGCCTCATACCTTACAGAGCAAGCTCACTTTTCTCTCCTCTTGTTTCACCGCATGTGCAACAAATTGTGTCTGCTATGATATCCTTCCTTTCTCAATCATTCTCTTCATTCCATCTCATTATCTACAATTACCCTCTCCTCCCTCATCCTCCATCCCTCCTCCCTCCATCCCTCCCTCCTCCTCCTCCTCCTCCTCTCCTCCCTCCATCCCTCCTCCTCCTCTTCCCGCTCTCCAAGATCCCAGAATACTGCCAAAGACTAGACGAACAAGATGTATTGGACAATGCCTTTGACCTCATCTTTGCCTTTGATGAGATCGTTGCCCTGGGATACCGAGAGAATGTGGAACCTGGCCCAGATACGGACCTTCACGGAGATGGACAGTCACGAGGAGAAGGTCTATGAGGCATGAGGAAGGGAGGGAGGGAGAGGAGGAGAGGAGAAGAGGCGAGGGCGATGAAGTTTTGAAAAGAGGGAGGAGGGCCACTGTGCGATGGAAGGAGGAAAAACGAAACTATGTACTGTATATATGCTATACTAGGTGTTCTAGTTTTCTCTAAAGCATGGTGTCACAATACAACGTCAGTAGGGTGTGGTTGTTCGTTGAGCATTCTGCAGGGTACTACCCATTCTGTCTGTGTGCATGCGCAGATATAAAATTCTTAGATTGATTGCGTAAAAGCTAAGATGGAAGGTTTGCATGAGACAATCCATGGCCATACATTTCACTAACATACACGTAGCCAGCTAGACAGGGCGTGTAGCGGAGCATTCTATACCTCTCACCCACTCATCTCATAGTGTTATTGTTGTGGTGGAGTGCGTGTTGTACACAGGACATCTCTGTATGCAGGGGTGTATGTAAATAAACACAGACAGCAAACACAGAGAGGTGGGCACCAGTCCCAGTATCACATGAACACATACACACAGAGTCTCTCTTTATCACATTAGAGCATAATACACATGTACACACATATGTACTACGTGTGGTATCACTAAGTATGGAGTAGTGAGAAAAAACCATTAGTTGACTAGGTAGCGACTGTAATACTTGCTTGTTGATTAAAAGAAAGATGGAGCAGTCCTTCAATACACTATGAACTATACCATGTGTTAAGTGTCCACCCTCCCTCTCTACCTCTGGCCACAGTCCAGGAGAAGGAGGCTAGGGATGAGATGAAGAGGAGAGCAAGGAGCTCAGATGGCCAAGAAAGAGGCCACCAAGAGAGGAGGCAGGGGACACGGCTACAACGTTGGAGGAGGGTTTGTGTTCTGCTGACTACAACCCGGGCACTCTGTGGACATGTCAGCCTCTCACCAGTCCAGCAAACTGCATATAACCTCCAGGTATTGCATACTTATTCGTATTTTTTGATAGTTTGGAGTTTTTGGGGAAGGTGGTTGATCCAAAATTATATAATTTATAAAAACTCATCCCACCCCTGAAAATTTTTGATTACAGTGAAACTCTCACTTTAGGGATGTTGGAAGTATTTAGGTGGTCCCTATTCCAAAGGTAACTAAAGCACTAAAATGTGCATTGTTGTAGGGAGGAACCAGTGTCCTGTAGTTGGAGGGTCCTTTTCAGAGGCTACACTCTATTCTTGGTTCAGTGTACAGGTACAGTCAAGCTACTGCCAGTCCAAGAGCATAAATGCACGCAGTGTGTTGCTACTACAGACTATAGATCTTTTCTGCTGGGGTCAGGGTGTCATCATGTAGTGTCTGTGCTCTCAGTCGTCCGCGAG
>CASHTH010003389.1:0-34522 GCA_030341885.1 Geodia barretti
ACTCACAAGCCCAGTCACCCACGCACTGTATACATGCTATAAACCATTCACCAAGCCCGATATGTGTGTCACCCAGTACCCCCAGTCGTAGCACCGGAGCAATGCGTCACACATAATTATACAGGGGCAAGCTCAAACAGTCCATTTGGAAAAGATTAATGCTCCATCTGCCCTACTCAGGAAGGCAAATGGTGGGATAGACAACCAAGTTGAACAGTGGATGGATGCACTTTCGGACCAGTATACTCATAGTAGTGTTCCACAGAAAGACCCACGTGAAGTTGAGGATGCTGATCAAAACATAGCTCAGTGAAGATTGTTCGTGGAGTGTTTGGTCTGCAGACAAAGGTCCAGGCTTATACATGACCAGAGAAGCTACCAGGTATACATCACTCACCCCAGATGGAGAATGCCCAACCTTCTGTTCAATCTGTATAATGTACAAAACCAGCAGTTAGCAAGTCCAGGCATGTGTGCAGCAAGCAATGTGTTTATGTTCCACACTAGCAATTGCCCACAGGTCTATTAACCATCTCTTGCTTGACAAACGGTGCACTTAGCTACGGTTTACTCTCTGCTCCTGCTCACTGTTAAAAATGGGGTGTTACGGCAACACCTTTTGGGGCGCCCGTGGGACTGTGCCAGTTTGGCACCCTTGGGGTGTTAGGGCGGGGTGTTAACCATCACCCATAAGATGTACAGGAACACCCTTTCTGGGTAATGTACACCCATAAGAGTGTACAGGAGCACCCTTTCTGGGGTAATGTACACCCATAAGAGTGTACAGGAACACCCTTTCTGGGGCAATGTACACCCATAAGAGTGTACAGGAACACCCTTTCTGGGGCAATGTACACCCATAAGAGTGCTATTTAGCCTTTCTATTTCTGAGTAGCTACTGTTTGAGCTACCAATGTGGCACAGCTGGCCGGCACCCTGCAACCACCCCAGTTTTCCTGATGAGGCTTTTGGTAGAATGAGATAAATTTCCAAGACACAAACTGAGGTGAAGAGAGTAGTTACAACATAAAAGCCATGGCCACTGATCTTTTGATGCGAAAAAGTACAGTAAAACATTTTGACGTATGTTAGTATCCACTGCTTATGTAATCAAGTCCGTCTCTTGACCTGCTCATGAATTTGCTGTGTTGGAGCCGCGTAGGCAGCTAAATAGTGTTACTATGTGGGCGTACAGTGGTTGTTCGGTAACAGGGCGCACGGAAGGACATGACGACTATGGCGCAAGGTTACGCAACCGCAATGAAGCCGAGTGACGGACCGGACGGACTCCAGAGCGGTATCTTATAAAAGCTCAAAGCCCGGACCTGTGCCGGCACACTGAGAAAGAATGGGGTCATCTGTGCGGTAGGCTCTGGACATAGTGGGCATAATCCTTGCCACCGTCTTCTGTGGCCAAGGTCGTCATCAACGGCGTCGTCGGGAACGGGATCGGCGTCAAGAACGACACTGAAGAAATCTCCAACCAGTTCGAGACCCAAGTAAGCTAGGATATATATACCTGTATGCCGACACACGCATTAGCGCGAGCTCCAACGACCCGTTTTATGACCAATAGCTAATAAATGGTGTTCTTGCTTTACCTTCGCAGATAACTCCGGCAGGCTGGGCGTTCTCCATTTGGGGAGTGATTTACACCTGGCAGTTTCTCTGGGTCATCTATGCCTGGACCTTTGTCTGCAGACCAAACACTCCACGAACGATCTTCACTGGAGTCTACTATGGCTAATGTTTTGATCTGCATCCTCAACTCGGCTTGGATCTTTGTATGGGGCAACGCCGAAGTGTTCTTGTCTGGTTGGCATGGGCCATCCTCATTAATCTTTAACCTGGGTGTTTATAAACCATTGCCTTTGGGTCAAAGGCTTTTCTTGCAAGGCATATGGAGCAAAGGTCTTGACATCTGGCTTGACTCGTTATCCTTGTCCTCAGGGACTCCTATTCTAACGTCTCCCTGACCACCATCTCACTTCTTGCGGACACACATGTAGCAGCTAGCAGCAGAGTATTGGACGTGAGATTCTAGGTTTCTCTACCCTGCTGGCCTATACATATTCACGCTCCCTCCTCTTGGCCGCAGTCCTGACCTACTTCATTCTGGAGAACACTGTTTTCGATCGCGTAACCGATCGGAAAATTCGCTATAGCTTTCGCTGTCTACCCACGTCATCATATGGGCTCGGTCTGGTCCTCAAGATTTGGCCAAAAATTGAATGTCAGATGACCCTTCCTCGTCGTTAACCAATAGATTCTCACTGGTGCTGTTAGTCCTAACTGTTGTTTTTGCTCTTGTTCGGATTTTGCTCTTTATTCTATTCACCTTATTCCGCCCCATCCGATCAAAGACCCTCACCACTATTTAGGGTCTAACTGACCACTACAGACAACAGTTGGTGTGAACACAGAGATCAGCATGCTGGCTTGTGACATGTGATCCAAACACATTGCTGTCATCTACCATGACATTATGTATTATGACATTATTATACCCACAATATTATGTAACACTCCATAGAAATTTGGTATAATTATTATTATGTTACCAGGCGACATACAACTATAACCTGCGTTTTGTTTAGTCTCGAGGAGCCAGCCCCTTTAGAGGTGCCCACTGTATTGTTAATGTCTGTACTATGTATATATTGCGTAAACTTTGTTTGAAGTAATAATAATCTCTGCACTACTCTGTTGGCAACTTCAGCCGTAGCGGACGAAAAATAGTGAAGATCACGAAGAGGATGAGCAAGGACAACTGTGACAGTTTAATGGACCTTAGAGCTTAGAGCTAGGGCTGAGGTGCCAAGACAATTATACAATGTGGTGTGGCTTTGTACATAGCTTTGAGGCCTATATTATGTGGACAACAGGTTCAAGAGCCAGACTGAATTAGACCTTGAATGTACAAATGCCATCATAAATATGTCTCCTTCACACTAACCCAATTATAGCTATAATATCCATAAGATTCGTCAGAAATTCCTTTGTGGTGAAATGGGCATAGGGGTAAATTTTCACCCTATATACTATAGCTATCCCTTATCAGTCTGAGTGTGAAGTTTGAGCTAGTTGGTTGATATAGCTGCTATTACACAATATGTGACTTTCATGAACTCAAGCAATAGAAAAAAACACAATGACAAAACATTACCATAAGTGAAAAAGTTGATCAATAGCTCATACAAATGTCAGTAAGGCAAATGTGCATGGAATGTGATATTAGTCACCCTCTACACGACGGTGTTTTCCTTCTTTAGTTGAAGAGGGCGGAAGAGTGTAAAGATAACGAAGAGGATGATTCGAAAGAGCACCAGAATAATAGTTAACACCAGCAGGACCAGTGAGAATATGTTGGGGCCAGTAGGATCGTCAGTCTCCCAGTTATCAGCCACGACAGCAGACAGGGCCCATATGACGACTGGGTAGACAGCGAACGAATAGCGAAGGTAGCGATCGAAAACAGTGTTCTCCAGCATAAAGTACGTTAGGACAGTGAACATGAGAATAGAGAGTGCGATGTAGGCAGCAGTAGTGCCGTCTGTGTCTCCCTCGTAGATCATAGCAAGACTCACGTTGAGAAGTGAAGCGATGGTGGTCCAGGAGACGTAGAAGAGGAGTCCATTGAGGAGAAGGATACGAGTCAGCCAGATGTCATAGACCTTGGCTCCATGTGCCTTGCTCAGGCCAGGGAGGCAATGATGGGATAGAACACCACATTATACAACACGAGAATGGCAGCACTTCCTGCAATGTTCCCACTGTTCCATACAAAGATCCGTGTGCAGTTGAGGATGCAGATCAAAACGTAGCCAAAATACACCCCAGTGAAGATTGTTCGTGGAGTGTTTGGTCTGCAGACAAAGGTCCAGGCATAGATGACCCAGATGAACTGCCAGGTGTATATCACATTCCAGATGGAGAATGCCCAGCTAGCAGGGAGTATCTAATGGAGAGATCAAGGCCAAAACTCTAGTCATTTCGATAATAACCATTATCTCAGTGAGCTATAGATATACAACTGCGTCCCCAAAAACGGATGGTTTCCTAAATGCAAATTTAGTGTGTGTGCTCGCATACCTCGGTAGGATTGCCAAACATTTCAGCGGGGAAGGGAAATGGTGGTCCTGAAGAGTTGAGCTCTGGGCCAGCAGCGGCGGTAAATACGGGTCCAGTGAAGTTACGATCCCCTCGCCTCAGTCCCAGCAGGAGAAGGGCAGCAGGTGAAGAGTGGAACGGTATCGGTGGTGTCGTGGTTCCACCTGACAGTGGAGGGAGCAGACGGTGTAGCAGAAGTTACCTCCCCCACCCACTCCATTACCGTCACGCCAAATGACGTCAACCAACTGGAGGTCCAGATCTTGGAGATTCTCGAGAGCGACCTGGTGATTCTGGTGAAGATGAAAGAGCCGCACACCCCTAAGGCCATAGTAGAGGGTGGGCTGGATGATAAGGGGGCTTTCATGTCCAGCCCAGCAGTGATGCTCAACTTCTTGCCTAGCTTTCAAGATGTGGGGGAGGAGGAGGCAGCATGTGAGTTCATTTTCCTCGTCGATCGCAGTGGAAGCATGAGGGGTTCGTACATCCAAAGCGCTCGTGAAACACTCGTCCTTTTCTTGAAATGTCTTCCTCGGGACACCTACTTCAACATCATTGGCTTTGGTTCTTCATGCAAATCACTCTTTCCAGAAACAGTGCCCTACGACGAACAGCACTTGGAAACGGCCGTTCAGCATTCTCAAGAAATGAAGGCTGATCTGGGGGGCACTGAACTATTGAACCCGTTGAAGCACATATTTGAGATGAAGCCACGGGCAGGGTATGCCAGGCAAGTCTTTGTGTTGACAGACGGCTCCGTGAGCAACACTGATGCCTGCATACAAGAGATGAAGAGGAATGTTGAGAATGCAAGGTAGGATTCCACAACACCTTCCGGAACTTTCTTGTCGTAGTAATGAACTAGCAACATATATTCGGTTCTTTTCCAGGTGTTTCACTTTCGGGATTGGATCTGGAGCATCCTCTGCCCTGGTCAATGGTCTGGCCGTAGCTGGAAATGGAGCAGCAGAGTTTGTGAAGGAGGGAGAACGCATGCAGCCAAAGGTTTGCACCTATTTTTAGTTAGTACGTAGCTCCAACATCTAGCAATTACCCACTTTACTCCATTTATACAGGCCACTTACTATAGTCTACCATTTCTACAGGTTATTCGAAGTCTGAAGCGGGCTCTGCAACCTGCTGTAACTGATGTCTCATGTTTTTCGAGGTCTCTGAAGAGCTTGAAGTAGTGCAAGCTCCATTAAATCTCCCGCCAGTTTTCAACGGAGAAAAATTGGTCGTATACGCTACACTCAGGTCAAAGAGTGCATCCAAAGAGACGGTAGACTGCACTGCCGTTTTGAATGGGAATATGCTGGGAGCAAAGCTGGAGCACAAGGTTCCGTTTACTCTTCGGAGCTCCGCTGTAGCACCAAGTCTCCCTGTCATCCACCACCTTGCCGCGAAAGCACTCATCACAGATTGGGAGACTGCGGGAAAAGAGAAGAAGAGCATCGTTGATCTGAGCATCGAGTCGAGTGTCATCTCTTCCCACACTGCCTTTATCGCCGTCGATGAAGAGAGCTCTGGGCTTGTTAGTGGCTCCATGAAAGTCTACGACATACGAGCTACTAGTCTGTTAGAGGGACGTGGCGCAAGCGAAGCTCTATTAGAGACTTGAAGCCAAAAGGTCGTGCTCGGAAGTTTGTTGCATAAAAATTCAAGTCTCCTCGTATAGAGCGAAGTAGATGTGCTGCTCGTGACTCTAGGCATCAACTATGTAGTCCTGTTATGTTAGATACTTCAGAAGAGGACGACATTTCTCTTTCTTCTGAAACTGGTGGTGCAAGCATGCACACTTCGCAGCCCACAGACACACTGACAAGTCTGATTTCTGCCCAGCAGCTCAACGGATCCTGGGTCCCTGACTTCATCCTTTGCCCAGCTGATTGGAAAGCCACTCTCAGACTTGGAGGCAGCCTGTCCCATTGTGGGGGAGGGAGTGGGGGCTACAGTGTGGGCCACCGTTCTGGCTGTGAGTCTACTACGATCTCGATACTCAAGTCAGCAAGATGAGTGGGAGCTAATTGCGACGAAGGCCGAATCATGGCTAAATAAACAGAGCCTCCCACCCAGTATTACCCTCGAGAACATGTTTATAGATGCACAGGAACAGCTTCAGTAGTAGGCATTAGTACTGTATTTTTGCACAAAAGCAGCGCAATAATTGCGCATGCGCAAGAGGTTCCCAGTAGACCACACCCCTTTCTACAGGCCTTTCGTGATAACTGGACAGAGATAGCGAGTGTCCTGTGTATGCATTCCACAGATAATCTTCGGTTTGTGTGATCAGGAGAGTACTGTGACATGGCATGAAGGCGAAGCAACTGGTGGTGGTACTTGCCGTGTTCCTGGCGGCCGTCTGTCTCCTCCTCGGGGGAACACTCAGGCATCCGCAGCAGGGCTTCCAAGGGTTGGACGCCCGTCGCTTGGCCACTCAGACTTTCTCTCACAGATCTCTCGCCGTCTCTGGCGCTCGAACCCACAGTCAGATTAAGCCTACTCCTCTGCCCAATGTCTCTTTCGACCCGGGAGGCCGAGATTCCCTCGTGTTCATACACATCCAGAAGACGGGCGGCTCTGACTTTCTCCGGCATCTGGTGACCGTGGAGCGAGACCACCATCCGCTCTGTCTCCCGGAGAGCGCCGCCAGCTCCACCCCAATCAAGAGGAAGAAGGAGCGATCCCTCTGTCCACGTCCTGGAACAGCTGAGTCAGCCACTAGACCTCGCGACTGGTGGCCGTGGTTGATCTCGGAGAAGACACTTGGCTGGTACTGTGGCCTTCACCCGTTCTACTCTGAGTACAAGTCCTGTATTGCCCTCGAGAATAGTCTACCGGAGAGAAACCGAAAGTTTGATCCCACAGCCAACTTTCACTACTCCACGATGCTTCGTCACCCGGTCGTCCGCTACATCAGCGAGTACCTGCACATCCAGAGGGGAGCCACTTTCAGCTACCGTCACATTTGCAACGGAAAGAAAGTGCGGAACAGTGAGATGCCACCGTGCTACCCTGGGTACTATGACCGTGAGACCTGGCATAACGTGACTCTCTCTGCCTTTCTCTCCTGTGAGAGCAACTGGGCCAATAACAGACAGACGTTCTCTGTGGCAGACCTGGAAACTGTCCACTGTTTCAACCAAAAGGCCCTCCCACGTGGTGAAAGAGAACAGAGACTCTTGGAGAGTGCTAAACAGAACTTGATGAGGTTTTCGTTCTTTGGGATCACAGAGTACCAGGCAGAGAGTGCTGCCCTGTTTGAGAAGACGTTCGGACTCAAGTTTGGCCAAGGGTTGGAGCAGAAGCCGGTGGGCTCACTCAACTCTGCTCCAATGCTGAATTCAGTGTGGAACACAGAATCGGCATACAGCAGGATAGCTGCTGCCAATCACCTCGACATGCAGCTCTACAATTTTGCCTTGGAGCTGTTTGCAGCTCGCCTGCTGGCCATAGGCATAGAGATAGACCTCGATAGCATCACAAAGGAGGTACAGCTCTTGCCTTCCGACGGCGACGCATTCAAACGAAAAAGGTTCCAGAAACAGTTACGAGGTTGACATCGGACATTGAATCATCACAGCTATCACCACAGTGTTTTTTACACATGGAAACCACTATTATTATTATTTCTCTTTTCAATGATGAATGATGCTTTCACCTAAAAACGAAGAGTTTAACATGCACAAGGCTATATCATGCCATTATTCGTGCTACCATTTGACAGTCGGTGACCCATGTTAGCACCCGACTTTGCTAAGCTTTTGCCCACAATTCATTGCATTCATGGCGTGTTTTTAACTACGCTTGTTCTCAGGCCATTTTTGTTTGAAAAAAAAACGGACTGGGAACGAGGCTAGTTTTTTTTACATGCTAAAGAAGTGGTGGGTGTATATATACAAGTGACAGTATAGTCATTGTGGGTAAGTGTTAGTGAGTATGCTGGACTTGAGCCTCTGGTGAAGGTCCTCCATGAGGGGCCTCTTACTGGCTCTGGAGTTCCAGCACTGCAGCATCTCCCTATATCTGGACACACAGACACACATTTCAATAGCAATTTGCATAGAGAAGTATGCAATGTTAGTGAACGTATTAACCTCTATGTAGAGCTCAACGCAGCCCTTCGCACTTGCAACAATGCTCCCCTGTTATATGTTCAGCCCAGAATCCACTGAGTTGACATTCAATTTCCCCACTTTTGGCATGCACTGTCTGCTTTCACAAAACTCCCGCGTCATCCCTGAGTGTGATTGTCACTCACAGGTTGTTGGGGCAGTGGAGGGGTTGAGGCAGGGGTAGTCTGGTGTAGCACACTGCAATCACCACCTCCCCATCTCCAAGCTCCTGGTAGGGAAATCCCCCTCTCCCCATCACCTCCCACAACAGGACACCAAACGACCTGGGACATACCATAATAATCCAAGTCAGTGTAAATACATGCCATTCATTTAAGTGTTAGCAGAGGACTGCCAAGACTACATTGGACTTCAAAAGTGTTGCATAGATATAGTCAATGTAGCAGTGACTGGCTTACCACACTGTGCTCTTGGATGTATACTTGTGCCGTGCAATAGACTCTGGGGCCATCCATCTAGGATAAACCAAGTATCCAGCCATGATACAAGATGAAACTTTATTCCTCCGAGACAAAGTTGCATGCAACTTAAAATGTACCGGTATGATTGACGATGCTACAAAGTTAGAAAGCATTTCTATGGACCCATCATACCTGAAGTTACATGCATCGTGTATGTATCATGGCTGTTTGGAACACAGAAATACACACCTGAGAGGCATCAATGATCCACTGTTCTCAACTGCATACTCACTGCGGTGGAGGTACCTGCCGAGCTTGAAATCTATTTCACAAAGAAACAGTGGGTCTGAGCTGGGAGGGTCGTTTTATGTGTAATATGGATTCTGGGCGTCTCTAGCCTTTAGTGTGTCTGTGTGTATTATGAAGTCCTGCATGTGTATTAGAGAGTATTGAGTACTCTTTGGGGCATGTTAGAGTGAGTGAGTCTGTGTGTATTAGACTGAGTGTCTATACATATTGCTGAGTCCTGAATAGATCTGTGTACATTAGGCAAGTGTTGAGTGGGTCTGTGTGAGCTATGTACAGGACACACTCACCAGTAATCTTGGCAGAGAGATTCTGTGTCACAATGCAGTTCCTAGCAGCAACATCCCTGTAAGCAGGCAAAGACAGCTAGTACTCGCCATTCATCAGTATGAGCGGTGTTCATTAACAGAGAACTAGCTGAGAGCATTACCTGTGGACATAGTCCATGGACTCCATGTAGGCGAGACCTGCCGCTACATCAGTCGCCAGAGCCACTAGCTGACCATGGGAGAGCCTGTGGAACAAGAGGCAGCCGTAACTGACTTTAATCACTGATGTCACCACCTAAGAAGTTTTCCATTGATTTGTCACATCTGTGGGGCTTAATAAAGGTGCACAAATCGCTGGTGGTTTTTAGGTATCAACACTGACAAAGGAACAACTTCTTGCGCCCAATGCAGGTCCAGTGATGATACACAGTAAAGTGAGTGACCAAAAGCTTTACTCATCATTTCCCATTTTGTGGGATTCTGTTGATGCTATGGAAAGAGTATTCTAGCCCTTTAGACTTGTAGTAACGCAACCTGACCTGTGTATTCCTAGTAGCTTGCCTTAGCTGGAGTCCCCCAGCTAAGCCATATCCCCTAGCAGTACAAACCTTATCATATGCACACCAAAGCTGAAGCCTACTTGTGGGTAAGCATGAGGATGATGCTCAACCTACTCAACACACCAGCAAAACACACTAGATCCAGTGTGTAAGGCTGGAGGGAGACCTATTTATAGCTACCCAGGGCCTCCTTCCTCCTCCCTGTGCATAATATTACTATATGCGTAAGAAATACTAGTTTCGAGTGCACATAATAGAGTAGCTTGGAGTTGGTATAGCGATCGCCTACAAAGCAGCGTGTCGTGGGGTTCGAATCCCACCCAGGGCACCTCTTCTTTTCTGGAGAAAAGAGCTGTCCTATATGTGCAGATGACGGTTTGCTTTGCCTTGCATTATTACTACCTCGTAGATGATGGGAGAAGGCCAGGGTAAGAGAGTAGTCTCACCCGGGGTGAGGAGCAGCAGCACGGGAGGCGGCCAGGAGGAAGGTCTTGAGGTCTCCGTTGATTGTCAGCTCCAGGACCTGGTAGTAGGGGGCGTGGCCAGTCACCATTCCCAGGACTCTACCCACATTTGGATGCTCCAGGTGTCTGTGTGAAATGGCAAACAAATTAACGACACCAAGGCAAAAAGTGTTCGTCACCAGAAGTTATCTAAATGGAATATGTAGTACATAGCTAAGGGCTATAATTAGAAAGCTTAACAACCAAATAATAGGACACATCACAAGAGTGTGGTTACGTTTATTAAAATTTAGCCATTTCACTGCCACATTCTCATTAAACACCGTATCTGATCTCACTTGATTTCATCCACTTCTTCTCTAAAGCGCACCAGATCCTGTGTTGTGCCTCTTTGGAACGCCTGTAGACAGCATTAATGCATGCTAACAAACCATGACCAATCCACTCAAGCAAATAGTCCATTATGGGCCTATATGCAGGTGTTCTTTAAATGACTTGTTAGCTATACTGGGGGCACACAAACCTTGACGATAGCCCTGGAGGTCATGTTGAGTCCCAGTTGGACCTCGGCATCATAGATTGGGGCCAAACTCACCAACCCCCAGCTGCCCTCTCAGAGTGATATCTCTCCTGTCCACCTCCCAGTCCATGTCTGGAGAATAGCAACACGTAATGACAGGGACACCTCCTTCTTTACTCTTGTGCAATACTATATATACCCCTCGCTCGCCATTCACACCTCATAGAGTTTCATGAAAAATTGCAAGTTTGAGCAAAATTCACTGTGTAAGTCCCTTCAGCGAAGTCAAGCTGCTGGCTAAAAACAAACCTCTTTACAACTTACGTACTCACCAATATTAAGTAATTGCAACCACCTTGCTCCATGTCCTGTCACAGTCAACGTTAATGTGGTTTAAAATTATATGGCCTCACTCACTACAAGCTGGGAATGTATAGACACAACCATAGGAATAATCATACTTGTCCTTCTTACCATTACTTAGTTTTTGTGCTCACATGAGTGATAGCCACAAGCCCACCACTATTTAGGCAAACTATTGGCATGATTGCACTGTATAGACATTATAATTCTTTACCTATTCATCTAAATGCATTGTGGTCATCTGGTTTCTGCCGTATGCTACGAGCTCACTGAGGATGTGGGGAAGTGTATCTTTATCAAGTTCCTGCAGCTCCACATTTGTTTCCACTTGATGGAGTAGTGGTTTTGGGGAGGGGGATGGTACCCTGAAAAAGTGAACCGTGTGTTATTTTCCTATAGCCTATTTTCCTAACTCCCAGTTTGCTCTTCTTATTTTACCTCTCAGTTTCTTTCCCTTGATCAGGTTCCTGTAGTTCCACGCTCGGTTCAACTTCTGGGAGTAGTGGTTTTGTGGAGGGAGATGGAACCCTGCAGAAACTGACCACCACACACAACTCACTCGTTCACTCACTCACATACGAGACAACGTGTCAAGTGCTATATTGCGTTAGCTTACACTGATCTGACATTGTAGACTGTGAAATTGATGGTGCAGCAGATGAGAAGAATAAGAATTACTGCCACAACCACTATCGCCAGCCAGGCAAACCAGGGAATGTCCACCCCTGCACCATGGACAGAGAACAGTGAGAGTGGATAAAGGAACTGAGGGATAAAACAGGGAGAGCGAGTGGGGAGAGGTTAACAAGGCTGGAAAAATCCAATACACACCGTTTTCCTCGTCTTCGGCATCCTCCTCCGGCTCTCCTGACCCTAGGCCCTGCAGAAAGAAAGTGGGTGGGGCTCGTAGCACAGGAGACGCCAATCTGTATTCGAGTGCGTGCATCATACCTGACAGGACGGGTACGTAAACACTAGTAAGATAGCCACAAGTGAGATCCACCAGTAGGTACGGAAAGTCATTAGATCCATCGTGCATCTACTGTACTCTCCAGTCAGCCAGCTGAGGATCAGCCACGCCCCTATTTGTTTACGCACTCTGTGTATATGTGCGCGTGCCTAGAGTGGACACTGGGTACAACATTCAATGGTGAATATTTAATGCAAATTAAAATATTATTCAATGGCTTATGACGTGTTCGTTATTGAGTCGGTGTGTACGGACTTGGTGTGTACGGAGTGGGCAGTGTATCGACTGTGGAGGAAGGGCTGACTCTGGTGCTGATCTCTGCTGTGCTGTGCAAGACGTGTCGGAGGAGGGGGGCCAGGGAGCTGAGGGGAGAGCCGGCTGCCTGGAGTCTCTCGAGAGTATACCCCTCCTCATCATCCTCGTCCTCGTTACTGTGGTAGGCGGAGCTGAGGCTGTCCACCTCAGAGTCCTCCGAGCCCTCCTCTTCAAACTTTCGCGGAGAGTCCACGCTGAGGAGTTCGTCGTTGGCAGCATCTACTCTCTCCTCCAGGAAGGCTCTAATGGCAGGACTGTTTGGTCGAAGGTCCTCATCCTCTTCCTCTCCATCGACTTCATCTCTCTCTTGTGGTGCAGGGAGTTTGAATCTGTACTTCTCTGCCGTTTTCTTCACCTCATCGCCCCTGCCTCTACTGCTCGTCTGGCTGGTCTTGCTCACGTGGCTTGTCTTGCTGACTGGGCTGTCTTTAGAGCTGGCTGATTTTGAAGGCTGTGGCGAGGGTTTCTCAGACTCACACTTGACGACCATCGGTACCCAGTCTATCTCGTTTGCATCCACCTCCCCTCCCCCCTGTTCGTTACTGATAATGAAGGCCTGGCTCGGTACAAGGAACTCTGTTAGTTCCTGGCTGTGGCTGCCCATTTTCTCCTTGTCGTCTCTGACCAGGTATGTCCTCTGCTTCTTCCGTCTTCTCCACATGCACACACCAGCTGCAAGAAAAGCAGGCACACTGTGATCGTGGCGCTTGAAACTTAACTACTCAGCTCTGAATAATGCACAGCAACCAGCACCCTCATATCCATGAAAAATACTTACCACAAAGGCCTACAGTTGCCACAACCACTATCACAAAAACGCTTCCACCGGCAATGACATAGGGTAAGAACTGGACCATCTCCTGTTCGTGAGGACAGGGGCGGCCGGACACTGTCTCCCTGCCAGAGCAGAGGCACTGGTAGCTGCCATTGCTCGTCTCCTTGCACACCCCTCCACCCCCACAGGGATCCAGGTAGCAAGGACTGAGACTGCAACCCTCTGTCACTCCATGGCCACCTTCTCCTGACCCTTCATAGAGGACACTGGCAAACTCATTACCAGCACTGGAAGTCGGTAGAGTGACTCGGTTGATTCGGACGTCTTGGAGACAGCCTGTGAACCAGGACGAGGCCGGAACGAAGGGGCTGCCCCCTGTGTAGATCTCAGAGGAGAGTGTCTCTAGAGTGAGAGGTGTTCCTGGAGGGAGGGAGAGGGAGGTGGTGTTGGAGTCCACAGAGAGGTCCAGGTGTCCTCCTCTGCGGTGGAACACCAGACTGTGGCTCTCAGAGTCACTCAGCAGGGGAGTGGGCAGTGTTAGCTTCGTCTCCACTGTTTCTTCACTAAGACTGAGGTGGACAACCACCTGACCTGATTCCAGCTGCAGTATATAGACACAGAATGCAAGTATATACACATTATTTTGGTTATATACAGTATTAGTATCCACTCTTATACTGCTATGCCAGACCCAAATTACCCGGGGAACTCGATGCACAACCCTCAGAAGGTCCATGACACATAACCTAACACTGTCCTTCTGTTCTTAGCATTTGCTTTTCAAACCTCACCACTATGTAGAGATACTCTGCTCCATCCTCGCTGTACATCCCAAAGAGGAAGCCATAGGGGAGGGTGGTACGTAGCGAGAGAGAGACTGTGTCCTCGTAGCTGGACCTCAGCTGGCCTCCAGTCTGTCTTCTCAGTCTCAATCCCTCCTCTGTCAGGGCATAGCGGGCATACCCACTGCCAAAGAACGACAGACTGGGAGCTCCTGCAGAGAGTAACATATTGATGTATGTATATAGCATGGTGTTCATTGAGCGTAAAACAAAACCAAAGATAGAGTTATGAATTCATGGAAGGCCTGGGAATGAACTCATGGAAGGGAACGAGGCTAATAAGTTGGGGTGATGAATCTTATTATTAGGGGCTCCCATGCGTAGCGAAGCAGATGAATAATAGTCATAGTGCAGTGGGTTTGTGCTGACCAGTATCACAGAGGTCCCCAGAGAGGAGCGGAGGGCAGTCACAGAGGGCCCTGGTCCAAGTGGGAACACACTCTCCTCCTCCACACTCTCCCCCAGAGCACCCCTCTTCCAGCTGCAGTAGTAATGTGGGTGGCGGTGAAGGTGCAGCCAAAGGACATGTCACTCACAAACTTAACTAACTAAAGGATCATCCCTCGGGGGCAAAACTTGAATTCTTGCTTTTACATTCACATATCACATGATAATCATCAAGTGTTGTCACATGACTACATAGCTACCATGGTACACAGTCTTTTGAGTAGGGGGAGGTGTGTGACATAGCGCTAGTGGAGCATGTGTATATGTAGGAGCTAGCTGTACCTGGGGACATCCGGACTGGGAGTTGCTCTGGTCAAAGTGGGAGTTTAGGTCCAGCAGACGTCCATTCACCAGAACCTGTCTCACGCAGGCAGTGATGGCGGTACTGGAGACATGAGAGGGAGAAGGGGAGGGAGCTCCTCCCAGCCACAGGGGAAGACCAAGGTCTAGGAAACTGAAAGGAGAGAGAAAGGCAGTCGCAGGATCTGATGTACATCACTGTTTTAACACTTATCACGAATTTGCTTCCTTTCTTGACAAAAATGTGATGAAAGTGTGTGTTGCATGCCTATGCGACTGCATGTTAAAGGTGTCATGCTATATTACTTGTGGGTCTTAAATGTGGCACCTGGAGTCTCCGAGAGTGTCTGCACTGAGATGACAGCCAGCAGTTGTTCCTATCACCTCGTCCAGATCATGACACCAGTCAAGTGTCACCGATGTTCTCTGGAGGACAGAGAAGGGATGGTGGAGAAAAAGAAGAAGGGCAAGAAAGGGGACGGATGATGTCATGGAAGGATTAAAAGGGGTGTGAAGGGAGGTTGTTGGGGAGATGCATCAATGTAGTGGACTGAGGTTACATGTGAGGTTCTGAGTAACTGCTTAGTATTCATGGTCAACCATGCACTGCTGATGAATAAGTTCATAACCAGCAGGCGTCAATGTTTACTTTACCTACATGTCTATACACACATTGACTCAATGAATACAGTCATCAAACAAATAAACATGCACTACTTCCTTCGATGGGCCAAGCATTGCACAATGCTAGCTATTATGGCCAGTGGTTTGATGTGCTCCCAGGAGAGCCATGTTGTGTGGAATGAAGGGTTCACAATATTGCTTACATTCGTAAGATGCTTTCAGAATATTTGAGGTACACAGAAAGACACAACTGCACTTCCATAATAAACATGCACTGTGTGTACCAAACAATAGAATGCAAATTGTGCATGGTTGAATACAGACAGCCAAACAACCCATGTACATACCTTCTCAATGATATTGATGGTGACTTGGTGCCACTGTCCATCACTGACCCAGAGATCTGGCACCAGGCGTACTCTATCATCTCCGTGAGACAACCCCACTGCCAGTCGTCCTCCCTCCACCTCAACCGATATGAAATCCAGACTCTCTCCAGACTGCAGCTGGGTGTTGTACAGTAGGAGACCGTCAGAGGACACAGTACTGAACTCAAACTCTATCCTCCCTTTAGCACTGAGGTGTAGGGATGGGTACGCTCTGTAGGTAGCTCCTGATGGCGATGCTGTGAAACTGGCGGTCACGAGTTGACAGTTTGCTCCATCGAAACCACTGGTACACACGCAACCAAATCCTCCACCTTCCAGAGCTATGCATGAACCTCCGTTGAAGCATTCTACGTCGCTACACGTGTTCTCCAGCTCACAGGCTGTCCCAGTGTGGGTTGGTGGACAAATGCAGTGGTAATCACCCCCACCTGTCCCCTCCACACATGTTCCTCCATTCTCACAGAGAGTCTGGTCACACTGAGGGGTTGGGGTCTGACAGAAGTCTCCAGAGAGTCCAGTGGGGCACCACACCTCACAATGGTACCCAGACACCTGTTGGGACTCACACTCACACTCATAGCCATTGATTCCGTCTCTACACACACCGTTAACGCAGGGATTAGAGGAGCAGTCGTCGATATTGATCTGGCAGTTGGTTCCAGTGAACCCTGGTGAGCAGGTGCAGATGTAGTTGTCATTCATCAGGCTGCACTCCCCACCGTGTAGGCAGGGGTTAGAGTCACACTGTGTCACAAGAGGAGACACAATCTCACAGTTGTCTCCAGAATAGTTGGCTGGACACGAACAAGTGTAGGAGTGGAGACCATATGTGCAGTTACCAGTGAAACATGGATAGTTGTCCTCGGAGCAGAGATTCACAGGATGGACCTCATATTCACAGCTGTCTCCAGAATAGCCTCTTCTACACTCACACTTGTAGTCACTGCTGTCACTGACATCAGAGCACCTACCACCATTGAGACAGGGGCTGGAGTCACACCCACTGATAAACTCCCCACAGTTCTCTCCAGTGTAAGGTGGCAGGCAGTAGCACTGGTAGGAACCATACAGACCAGGGGCACACATCCCACCATTGAGACAAGGTTCTAGCTCACAGTTGTCAATCTGCCAGCGGCACAAGGGGCCGGTGAACCCCACACTACAAGAGCAAACGGGCCCAGAGGTTGAGTCGGTACACACGGACCCATTGTAGCAAGGATTTCCAGCACAGCCTTGCGGTTCAGACTCAGTTTCACAGAGAGTGCCAGAGTGGGTTTCAGGGCAGAGGCAGGTGAATAAGTCACGTCCAGGGCTGCAGGTCCCTCCGTTCTGACAGGGGCTATTATCACATGTGGGAGCAGTTCTGAAGTAGTGGTACTGACACTCTGGGCCATAGTAGCCGGGCAGACAGAGGCAGGAGTGAGAGCCGGGGATGTCCCTGCAATCAGCTCCATTCTGACAGGTATTGCTGGAGCAACCATTGGGGGAGCTACTGCAGTCCTCTCCACTGGTCCCTGGAGGACACTGACACCTGTAGCCATTTACCTCATCAATACACTCTGGCACCAAAGTGGCAGGGATTGCTGTAGCAGTCATTGAAATTGATGGAGCAATTCTCCCCTGATGTCCCGGGAATACACTCACACTCAAATCCCAACTCAATGACAGGGGCTACCAGGACAAACGAGGGTGAAGTAGCCGTCACTGAACTCTCCAGGACAGTCTTTGTGGGTGTACAGCTAGCCTGACTGGCACAGGGTTCACTGGAGCAAGGGTCAGTGGGCAGAGCTGACAACTCATAGCCAAGCATTGACTGAAACCGTTCTCTCTCTGTGTACAGAGTCTGTAAGACGAACGCTGGGTCGAAATATGAGTTGCTACCATTCTTTGCCAAGAACGAGACATCCACAGTGTTAGTAGAGTCGTGGTAGCCATCTTGGACACTGAGAATAGTCAGCATTTGTCTGTCTATCTTTAGTATGGTCGAGAGAGTATCAGGGAATGAGGTGTAGGCAGTGGTCAAATAGCTACCTGAGCTCATTGCTAGAGACACTGTAATGAGAGACTCAGTCGGGATATCTGAGGCAGAAATGTGCTCAACGTCTATTTCAACAGTTGAAAAGATGCCCTGGTTGGTCTCTTTTACTCTAATGCTGTAGTCATTCTCAGGGGTATTGCCTTTGTTCAGGAGAAGCTGGCATTCAGGTATATCGACAATGAAGAAACTACCGACATTCTGGCTCTGGACAGTGGAACAGTCACTGAAGGTTGATGTTGCATCAGGATCGTCGAAGTAGTAATGAATTGACTGATCGTCTCGAAGATAACCATCTAGTAGAAGCATAACTACGTTCCATTGGCTGTCATTTGCTGGGGGGTTATCATCAACATCTGTTACTGTAATAACACAGGTCCCTGTGCCGCTAAGTGGGACACCCCCTTGATCAGCAGCTGTAATTACGAGAGTGTAAGTGTCCTGTTCTTCTCGGTCCAGCTCAACAGTCGAACTGAGCACACCAGTGGTTGAATTGATGGAGAATCTCCTTTCAACGTTTCCCGATTCAATCGCATACACAAAACTGTCTCCAAAGTCAGGATCGGAGGCCAGGACATGGAGAATGCTGCCTACTGGGGCAGAGTTCTCCTCCACACTCCCTCTGTAGAGAGGCTGGGAGAAAGACGGGACTACATCGTCAATGTTTATCAACGTGATGTTGTGAAGCAGTGTGGAGCAGAGAGTTGGAGTTCCCCGGTCGCACACTTGGAGAACTAGATTGTAGCTGTCTTTGCTCTCGTAGTCCAATTGATGAGCTATTGTTACAACTGCATCGTTGCCGGTGGCGGCTACTGCAAAGTGTCCATCGGGATCACCACCACAGATGGCAAACACAATCTCTGAGTTAGTCCCGGAATCTCCATCACTTGCTGCCATCCGGAGAAGGACAGTACCTTCTGAGGTGTCTTCGTGTATGGCAAGGCCTAGAGGTGTCCCTGTGATCTCTACAACTGGTGTGTGGTCGTTTCTGTCCAAAACCTCTATCTCGAGTGTGGCATGAGTATCTCTTTCGTGTATGGAGTCAGCTACAGAGAAAGTTAGAGTGAAAGATCCCTCTAGTGGATTCTCATAGTCCAGTGTGTGAGCAAGTCTGATCACTCCTGTTGTATTGTCCAAAGTAAAGATGTGGCCACTCTCAGGTTCTGAAGAAAGCAGAGTGAATGTTAGCTCTGCATTTACTCCTTCGTCCAGATCAACTGCTAGTAATTGAAAAATGTCCGTGTTGATAACCAAGTTTTCAAATATTCGTGTGTACATGTACGGGTATGGGAAGTAAGGGATATTATCATTCTCGTCACCAATCTTCACCTGAAATGTTGTAACAGTGGACAGCTGTGCATCTTCGCCCATATCCATTGCTTCAACTACCAATGTGTAAGAAGATGCTGCTTCTCTGTCATACTTCACGTATGTAGTAATGTTCCCAGTAGATGGATCGATTGTGAACCCATCCTCTCCCCCACTCCTAAGGGCGTAGACAATTTCTCCATTGCGGCCAAAGTCAGAGTCATAGGCGGTCACAGTACCTACATGCACTCCATCTGGACCAGGGGAAATGTTCTCTGGCACAACCATTGGATCAATATTAGGAAAACGAGGCACACAGTCATTTTCATCAGTGATACTGATGGTAACATTGGCAGTGGCTAAAAGACCTCCTTCAGCTACGACTGCAAAGGTGAAAATTCCATCCTGGAACTCCTCCCGATCAATGTTCCCTGAGACAGTTAAGACTCCACTGTCAGTGATGGAGAGTCTGCCCTCAGTTGTACCAGATAGCCAGTAGGAAACACTGGGAGTGTCCACATCATCTGCTGACACCTCTAGAACTGTGGTTCCAAGAGGCAAATTCTCCGTGATGGTTGTTGAGTAAGATTGTTGAGTGAAGACCGGTGGCTCATCGTCAATATTCAACACATTGATGGTGAGGTCGGTGGTATTAGTGTTCATTCCATCTGAGACCTGAATAGTAAGTGTGATTGTTGGCATTTCTTCGAAATCTAAGGATTGGACTAACACTATTTCACCATTTTCCCTTAGCATGAAATTCTGATTATCGCCATTTGTTAGACTGTAGTATATTTCGCTCGGATCGCTGTTTATATCTTCATCAATGGCTGAGAAGGTTGTTATGGTTGTGTGTAATGGTGTATCTTCAGACAGGGAGATAGAATGTGGAGTTGAAGCAGCAAATGATGGCGCATTGTCATTCAAATCAAGAACTGAGACAGTAACAATAGCTAGTCCACTCTGTCTCATATTCGTGGAGCATACATCAGGATTCACAGGGTTTGGATTGTTGGCATTAATAAATAGCGAAATTGCGACCTGTTACTTCTTCCGCATCAATTTCCATGTTAGTTAAGATGTCTCCACTGTTTGTTATCTGAAACAAATCATTAGCAAAACTTAAGGAATAGATTATATCTCCATTCGTTCCACTGTCAGGATCGGTTGCTGAAACACGAGCCACTATTGAGCCAATTGGTGAGTTTTCAGAAACAGTGTACCCCATACCATTAGACTGAAACTCTGGTGGATTATCATCATAATCCAACACCGTGATCTCAACTGTTGCTATACTGCTCACACTGGTCTCACCTGAAAGTGTTTGTGCTGTTACAGAGAAAGTGAACTTGGAATTAGGGAGTCTTTCATAATCAGGAAGAGTTTGTGAAGAAACTCTGATATTACCGTCAGTGGGATTTATGGTGAACACATCTTCACTGTTACTGCCGTACAGGGATCCAGATACAAGTGTAAAATATGTGGCAGTACCTTCAACTGTGGAAACCTGTAATACAGGCGTTGAGACTTGAAGGTTCTCACAGATAGTTGTACTGTAGAGTGATTGATTGAATCTTATACTGTCACTGGTCACAACCACTGTAAAATTTACTACTGAAGACAGTGGTAGAGATGCATCAGGATTTCTAGCTTCAAGAGTGAATGAGTAAGATTCCTCAGACTCCAGTGTTTCAGAGGCCACTGTTATCACGCCACTAGCAGGGTCTATAGCAAAGTCCTGAGAAGGTTGCAACGCATACTCTATTACTGCATTAGGTCCACTGTCTGCGTCTTCTGCTAGCAGTTGAGCTACAAACATTCCAACTGTAGGATTTTCAGGTATTCGCACATGGAAGCCTGGATAGTCAAGGAACACTGGTGGATGATCATTTACATCAAGCACAGTGATGTTGAGTAGGCAATAATCTTGTCTGTTGCTCAAGTCCCTAGCTATCGCATCGATCAAGTAAGATTTCTTACTCTCATAGTCAAGTATAACACCTTCTGATACAGTCACTTCACCAGACTGAGGATCCAGTGAGAACTCAGTGCTGCCACCGAGAAAGGAATATGTGATGTCACCATAGACACCGAAATCATCATCCGTGGCCTGAAGGGTCGTGACAAGTGTCCCAGGAGGAGAACCCTCCAATACCGTACCCTCACATGGAGCACTAAACTGAGGGCTGTGGGTGTTTGTACTGCCCACATTGATCACAACATCAACATAGGATTCACACGACGGATCATCACTGGCAAACACCCTCAGGGTGTACTTGTTTGGAGAATTGTCCAAGAGAGTGATCGTCCCAGTATTAGCATCGAAGCTCAAGGCTTGTGGTATCACTTGACTGGATTCAAGCCGGTAACTGGTGCTGTTGATGTTGTCTGGATCTACTGCCTGCAGAGTTGCCACTACCGGCCCAACATCAGGAGAGAATGTGATGGGAAGGTAAGTACTCTGAAAAACAGGGCACTCGTCGTCTTCATTCGCCACCCTCACCACCACAATTACAGTGGACACTAGCACAGGGTCACCCCCATCAGAAGCCATAACTGTGAATCTATGCTCACTCTCCCATTCATAGTCAAATTCAGCCAATGTAGAAACTTCCCCAGAGCCCCTATCTATCTCAAACCCACTATCAGACTCCGCAATGGAATATTCTATCACTTGGTTTAAACCAGAGTCTAGGTCTACTGCTGATACTGTAAGAACACTAGAGCCTATTGGAGCACTCTCTGTGACACTAGCATCATACATCACCACTGGGAAGTAGGGACGGTTGTCGTTTTCATCAAAAACCGTTACCTCCACACTGACCCTGGCCCGAGCTACACCATCGCTGTACTCTATAGTGAGACTATAACCAGGGGTTGTCTCGTAGTCCAGTTCCCTAGCCACTGTCAAGACTCCTGTAGTGGCATTGACAATGATATCATTGCCTGCATTCCCTGATATGATGGCATAGCTGTGAGCCCCACTTGCTGTGTCTAGGGAGAACGCATGCACTATTCCAAACAGCGACCCGACTAGAGTATACTCCGAGAGTGTAAAGCTGAACGTATCCCTCTCAAAGACCGGTAGTACCTTGTAATCTGGTTCTGCTATGACAGTTAACTCAGCTTGGACACCCTCTGACCCTAACTCAGCCTCTACCTGAAGTACCCAACTTTGCAGTGGTAGGTATTGAAGATTAACCAAGTCCCCAGTGAGGGCATTGAGTTCAAATAAGTTGGGGTTGTAGCTGTGTTCTACTAGACTGTACCTGATACCCTCGGGGGTTCTGAATGTGCTATTGATTGCCAGTAATGTGTAGATGACGCTGCCTGGTGGAGCAGCGAGAGAAACATGGGCTATGAATTGCGGTTGGCCAAGAAATTGCAGTGTTTGGGTGCCACTAGTTCTTAGCAACATTGAGCTCAAGAACAGAACTCCTGATAAAACCTTTCCTAGCTGCGTTAGAGGCTGCATTGTATGATTCTCTGGGGAGTGTGGTTTACACCTGTAGGATATGAAGTTCAAACTTTGGGCAAGCGCTGCATATAGCTATTGCACTATCCCGTACCTACAGAATATGCAGAAAGGCTATTACACACTGAGAAGGGTGTGCTAGGTATCAAACCAGTGCACTAAAGGTGGGCGTAGCTCAACTGGCTCGCCCCAACGTTCAGGCTCGCCTTTTCTAGTTGTACTATAGTGTAGCATACGTATATACCTGCATCTCTAACTGCGTACATTCATTCATAAGGACTTACAGATGCACGAAACTTCTCTTGATCTCTCTTCTCTCTCTCTGGGGCGTATAGCTACAAAGATTGGCCAACTGCAATCTCTCTTTGTGTGCGCGCGCCTGCCGGGCTGCAATCAACAAACTGACTTCCGGTATGTGAAACCACGCCCATATAATTACTGTGGCAAAATGAGAACGACCTCTCTGTTTTTTCTAGCTCGTGGGAGCAAGGCTGACTGGCATAGAGCTAAAGTAAGAGTTTCATACCTCATTAATAAATTCACTACTGCCATTTTCCCACCGAATTTCTCTAGGATCGAAAGTTCATTGACTGGAAGAAGGTGAAAGTGATTGGAGGCAAAGGAGGAGATGGTTGCGTCAGTTTCATCAGGTCTGCCAGTGGCTAATTTATGCCTCAGATGTGGTTTCTAAAGTTGTCGCTGCATGTAGGACACGTCGTATCAAGTTTGGTTCGTCAGACGGAGGTGATGGAGGGGCAGGGGGAAGTGTGGTGGTGGTTGCAGAGCCGTCAGTACGCAGTCTGTCAGGTCTGAGGCCTCACTACCGGGGCAGGAATGGGGACAGGGGAAGTGGTGGGTACAGGCTTGGAACCTCTGGGAGAACTGCTATCATAAGGTAGTCAGCTTCATGCCCAAACTTCTGTGTTTGATCAAAACATTGTGGATGCGCTGCATTTAAAAAATGGCCGAATTATTTAGTGTACTGATTCATTAAGCTGTGAAACTGAGATATTTTGAGCCACAAACTATAACAAAGTCTATCTATCAATAGGTCATCAGCCGTGCATACTAATCATGAGTGTGTTGACTACATGTAAACCACATGTGATATGAAGGTGCCCCTGGGGACAGTGGTGAGAGATTCGGCCACAGGATCAGTATTGAGGGACCTGCTGGAGGAGGAGAAGGTCTGTGTACTGGCCGAGGGAGGGGAGGGAGGGGTGGGGAATGCTGCATTCGCCACGGCTGCCTCCAGACGCACCAGAGAGTTTACAGAGGGTGGTCCAGGGGAGGAGAGAGAGGTGGAGCTGGAACTGAAGACTATTGCTGATGTAGGCATGGTGAGTCTGTTTCAGAGGAGCAGGTATATACATTGTACAATTTTTACTACTGGTTTCTCAAAACACTGGTAAGGAACACGTATTCATGAAGCAACGGTCATTTCTCTAAAGTAATGTGTGACATAAGTCAAACCAGGAGATGTTTTCAACGTTCAGTGCTGGTGCTTGATCTAGCCATGCCAAAACAGCGACCATATAGAACCAGAGACCACACACCAACAGCAATAGGCGGTCCAAAAAAGTGGTGTCTTACCTCCCAGATTGTGGCATGAGACAGGGGTTATCAAGCATCTTCTTGTTTTTATTTTAGACATTCATTTAAGTGAAGACATTCACTGTAAGTTTAATGAGAAGTGTCTTCTATAGTTGGGGGTTTTGTTGGTGTGTATACAAAGGCTTTGCACACGCCTAAAGATTAACACACACGTGTACAAACATAGTCTATCTCGCAGCATTAAAAATAGGTAAGAGTTCTTTGGAACCCTGGGATCTCCTTAGATCCCCTAATGACTGAGGCGTTTGTGTTCATGGACAGGTCGGATTCCCTAATGCAGGCAAGTCAACTCTTCTGCGGGCAATTTCTCGAGCCAAACCACGCGTTGCCTCGTATCCCTTCACCACCCTCAACCCCCACATTGGGATGGTAGAGACCAGCAATGGGGCTCAGGTAGCTGGTCAGTAACACAACCTCTCTATATAATACTTTCTCTAGCTACCTCTCTGCTCTGCCCTACTATAGTAGCTGACATCCCTGGCCTTGTACCCGGAGCTCACCTGAACAAAGGACTGGGATTGTCATTTCTGAGACACGTGGAGCGCTGCAAGTCACTCGTGTACATACTGGACGTCTCCAGCAGTGAGCATGACATGGTCACTCAGCTGCGCATACTGCAGAACGAGCTAGACTGTTACCAACCTGGCATGAACCAATGTGCCAGACTCGTTGTGGCCAACAAGATGGATGTTTTGGACAGAGTGGGGAATGAGAGTATGAGCTCACTGGCGCGGGTGACTAGACTGCCTGTTTTGCCGGTGTCCGCACTCCACGGCTGGAACATTGATGTACTCATGAAAGCACTCACAACTGACAATCAAAGTTATGCAGTGTAACTTTTATATTACAAAGATATCACTTTTTCTAAATGGGATATAAAGATGTTACAGCTACTACAATGATAAAAACTCAAGATACTATTAAAATGCGGTACGATAGATATTAACTAAGTAAAGCTACTATATTATCGTTTAAGTTTCACACGATACGACTAAAACATCTATATTACGGACAACATACTATAAAATAGATATAAAAAGGACTGTAATATATATGGTTAAAAATATTATATCGTTTCAGTTTTGCACGATACGAGTAAAACAACTATGTATTTTTTATAGTGTTATGGGCAATGAGAGTTGTAAATATTCAATGTGGAAATTCATCACCTCGTACAAAACACCCTCTTTTCCTGTAGTGCTCAATCAGTTTCTTCCAGATCCTGTCATACTTGAGCACATTCTCATTGCCTATAGTAGCAGTGAATTAGCTACTAGGTACATTCTACACTATAGTTGTTCCACTCACCAACAATGACCAGACCAAACTTGGAGCGTGTAATTCCGACACAGATCCTGTGGGGTCGGCCACAAACCCCAGGTTCTTCCTGATCCAGCCAATGTCAGCTGTCCTCCCCCTCCTCTCCTGTCATCATCCTCCGAGACCTCACCCGTGGACAGTAACACCACCCCATACTCACTTCCTGCAAACACATGTGATAATCACCATAAGAGCAGTAACATGACCAGCGAGCTCACCTTGACTCTCAGTAATAGTTTTGACTTGAATATTGTTATTAAGCTTCCTTCCCTGCCTTCTTCTCTGTTGTTCAATTTTCTTCTTCAGTTCTTCACTGATAGCCTCTTTTTGGGCTGAGTAAGGTGTCAGAATGGCTATTTCACTGTTGGGTACTCTGTAATGGCAGACCAGTTTCTCTGCAATCTCCACCTGATGAGAATTTTAATTAACATGGGATGAGGTTTAGGGATTTTCTTGAGTTACTCACAATTTTCTTGGCCTCTGTCATGTTGAACTTTGACTGTGAGCTACTTCCTCTTGACCCAATGTGTCCAGTCTCTTCCTCTCCCTCCACTTGACAGAAGCCAATGGGTGAGTCATGTTTCGGCCAGAAGTGGTCAAGTTCAGGCCACTCTGTCTTCTCATAACAGATGGATCTGTTTTGAGTCTTCCATTGTAGAATGCTTTTGAGGGAAATTCGCATATTGCAGGGTGCTGTAAGAAGAGTAGATTGTTAATGCTTGGTACTCGGGTTGGTGAAGCAAGTAATGTGCCATGTGAAGGTTTTCTAGCCCGTTGTGAACCATATTTCAGACTGATTTCTACCTAAAACTTGTGTGTAACCAGATGGTTTGTGCTTGCTGAATGCATACATCAATGAAAGTTTGCTGATTGATTCACAAGGAAGAGTAGTTCCGATGGATACTGTGTCTGGGGCTAGAGTTCTAAAGGGAGTTGAACTGTGTGTATGCCAGCAGCCCCAACCTCTTCTTCCCGGGAACATACATTAATGAGTGGTTACTGCCATTGCTGCCACCCCCACAACTAAAACCACCTATTTAGCGAGCAGAGTGAGGCTAGTCTGAATACGCGATACTGTATCAAACGATAGTGTTGTTGGACATACCGTAATGTTTACATTTTGCACTTGTGTATGCCGCGCACGTGTGACCAGCTCTCACATCCAGTCGCTAAATTCCGTGTGACCAGCTTTCGCATTCGCTCGCTGCATTGTGTTCATTATTTAGTATACTACTCGACTAGAGTGTGCAACAGTCAATAAGTTGGGTGACTCTGCATACCCTTATAATTATTCAGTACACTTGGCAACCTCATACTCACCATTCTGTACTGTGTCTCCAGCACATGAATTGGATGTCTTTTCGTGGCATATCTTTCAAAGAGAGATTTTCCCAGACCCATCTTTTCAGCATCCTTGGACTGGATGACTGCCTGCAACTGCTGGTGGTCTCCTATTAGAACCACGTGTTCTGCTCTACAGATGGGCACCATACACTCTGGCTCGGTGGCCATGGCACACTCATCGATGATACAGTACTTTGGCTGGAGTGTGCTTGTGAGTCGGTGACTGGCTGCCTCATTGCACGTGCATAAAACAATATTTATCCCACTTTTGAGCACTTTTTCTTCTGCATCAGCTTTCATTTTCCTGTATTGCACAATATCATCAACGCTTGGGACTCTGCCATCACGGTGCAAATCTTGGAATCGCCTTTCTTTCTCACTAATATTTGTTTGTTTTCCCTTCTTATTCTGTGGTGCAAGGCGTATTCTGCATGCCTTTTGTCACAACGAGCACTTGGTTTTATGTGTAGAAAAACGTCACCATCGAGTTCAGCTCCACGAAAGTCTGTCTTTTTCCAAAGCCTTACTAAACACTCGAATTATTTTTATTTTTCCTTTGCCGGCTGGGGTGATTCAGAGCTCAGGCATATTTCTGTTGAAATGGCAAGTAAGATAATTATAGCTACATGCTTAGGTTCACTACTTGCTACTACTGCACAACTTACCCAGTACAACATTCACAGACTGCTGTGGTTGGGCCACAGTACATGACACCACTGTTTATTGTCTTTCCCAGGAGAGTGCTCCGCGCAAAGCCTCATGGCAAGAGCATAAGCAATATGGGCACCAGTCACACTCTTTCCTGTGCCTACAAATGTATGTTCAATGGCAAGCATTTACCCCACTGAGCTGTACACATCTATACCTGGAGCGCTTGAATCATGGTGAATTTGTTCCTCCATGCCAGATCAATAGCCTGTTTTGCTGGTAGACATTAAGCCTCCTCTTATCCTTCAGTGGCCAGTAGGATCTGGCCACAGTTACTTTCACTTCACCTGGCGACAGAACTTCTTCCCTTCCTCGAGTTGTGTTCTATGCAATGTGTAAACATAATCTTATTTCATGTCACTCCATATTATACATACTTGAAGAAGTGATGTAGGTTCCCAATGCAACTCTCTGTGCAAGCTCTGTTCCGCTAGAAATATTCCTCAATGAGCGGTATATTCTCCTACGAAAATGAAATACATAATTATAGCTATCTCTTTTGTGTTAATATCAACCTACCTCTGAGGCAAAGATGAATGGATCAGTTGAATCTCACACGAAGCGTCTCCTGCCAGTATCATATCATGAACCTGCAAGCTTATGTAGTTGGACTCTTTGAGTACAAACTTCATGTAGATGTCTGCTTTTGGTGCCATGCCTTCGGTCAAATTCACGCTATGGATTACCATGTGGGAACACATATCTGTCTGGTGATCACTGCTACTGAGTCTCATGCACACCAAGTCTCCCACTGACATTTTAAAGTTGTAGAAGAAGGAGAATTGCGTAAATTCAGTCGAAAGACTCATCAAAGCCCCATTTTTGTCTGCATCGTTGCTTTCCTTCATTACGTAGTAAGTGTCGCCAGAGGAGCTGGTGCAGAGCTGGAAATCCGGCCATTGGAGCTCCACATCTCTAATTAGGAGGAGCTCACTCTCTTTCACACTGGTCAAGGCTGACTCAGACAGTACGAGTGGCTCCCAGGAGTTGACGTACTCTGTCAGGGAATCATATTTCTCTTTTGAGGCATGTTGAGTTATCTTCCCAACGAAGCACGTTTCAGGATCTCTGTTGTGGTGGACGCATATCTGAAGGCCTGGACCTACCTCTAGCAACTGTATGGCTGGTTCCTGTGTCAGACCCTTCTTTCCCTGTGTGGCACACAGCTGAGCCTTCATCACATCAAACAGCTTCAGTTCCTTGGTCAGAGTGTAGACAAGGAGAGTGGACTTCCGGTCTTTGTGGGGAATGGGGTTGCTTTCTTCTGCAGAAGGAAGATTGCAAAGAATTGCATCGCTGTTGATTTCTACACTGTTCTGTCCTTTCATTGTGCACTTTTGCAACATCTTCCAAGTCTTAGTGGGGATTGCTACCACATTGCTTTTGATCATGATATTGACTGTTTTCTTTACAAGACATTTGAACTCGTCAGGTGAATAGAAGCTTAGTTGGCTCAGTTGGGCATTTTCATCTGGTCTAGGGCATATTTCAACCTTTTCAGGGTCTAGGAACCTGGCAGGCGTACCATTCATTGAGCACAGCTTCACTTTCCACTGATACGGCATTTTGGGCTCTAACTCTGCAGACCCCATCTTTACTGTAGAGTAGTTTCTCTGAAGCTGCTGTGTTGTGATTTCTCTTGCTTTTGGACCAAGACGAAGTTCAACGTCGGTAAAGCAGAGGGAAAATTTCTGTTGCTTGATGTCCATTTCAGAGATGACACAATCGTACATCACCTGACTTGTCATGAGATTCTTCAAAAATCGTAGAGATTCGACATCTCTTTCATACTGGTTGGCTTTCTTTAGCATGTTTTGTGTGGATTCACACAGGCATCTGAGTTCATCAGCATTGTATACATTGGGCCTGTGGTTCAGTGCTGCGTGAAGCTGGCGTTGTATAATGACATCAATGTAGCGCCTCAGAGGTGAGGTAAAGTGAGTGTAGTGGGTACACTGGAGATCAGAGTGGCCTCCACCAGTTGTGTCACCTCTTCTGAGGACACAGTACTCTGCTGGTGACTGTAGGGATCTCAGTCGAGACTGGAGAGCCACCAGTTGAGGATGCAGGTGCTCCATTTGCACACAGTGCATTACATCCACTAACCTTTCTCTTCTCAAATTATCTAGCAAGAGTGTATGCTGTGATCGTAGCATGGCTAGTGGAGTAGAGGTAGTAACGATTGGTGGGTTTGGAAAGAGAACCTTACAGCTGGCTGAAAGGGGAAGTGCTCTCTTGTAGCTTTTGGCAAACTGCTCTAAATCTTTTCTATTGGGAGGCTTCTGTGATCGTAGGATTGTCTTATTTTTGAACTCTCTGCTTAGTTTCTTGGCAACTTGTGTGTTTGCATTTATCATGAGTTCCTCAACCAGATAGTGAGCTTCTGGATTCTTGAGTTGGTCCACCTCTCTTACTGTGAAGGCCAGTGCTGCTTCCTTCAGTCTCTTCCTTCGAAGGAACCAGGCAAACTTCCACAGACACCTTGTTAGCTCTTTCAAAGCAAGAACTGGTCCAGAAGAATTGTATTTCTGTATCTTGCCTATTAGGGATTGGGAGTAGCTAGTTTCATCTCCTATGATGAGTTCTTGTGCTTCTTTGTATGTAAGTTCAGCACATGAGGTAACACTGCTCTCCAATATTCGGAAACTTGCCAGCTCAATAGATTCGGTTTTCATTCCTTTGTCTGACACAATGAAGTCAGTAAGAACGGAAAAGGAGTTGACTCTCCTGCCAGGGTGAATGCTCCCCTTTGCTAAGACTCTGGCGGGGAACATTGGGCTGCTTATGCTGTCAGGAGCATCATAAACAGTGCAGCCCCTTTCTTTAGCTTGTTCGTCCAATTCGCTGCCCTTTTTAACAATGGAGGACAAGTCAGTAATGTGAACTCCCACAGTGTATATCTTCTTGTCTCCCCTCACGTTGACTGCACATGTTAGAGCATCATCGTGATCTGCTGACCCTTCTGGATCTATGGTGATTGCTTGTTGAAAATGTCTTCCCCTTATTCCTTCACCCTTCTCCGTAGGGTAATCGACAATTGCTGCTGGAATGCTATGCTTTCTTTTGAGCATTAACTCTTGGAAATGTTGAGATTGTGAAGGGAATGCCCCCACAATAATACCAAGGGGATAACCAAATCTTTTCTTCCACCCTAAGAACTTGACAACAAACACCATTCGAAGGGCCACCTCATGTGGGATGACATTGCAGACTCTTGGTGTGTCATTGATACTGCTGGGATCAAAGCAAACTACTCCCCTTTTCTCCTCTCGTGTGATGGTTGGTATGTTGACAAACTTCGGATAGCACTTGTCAAGTGGATAGAACTGTGTGCAGCTAAATTCACTCACTCGACAAAGAAAGGAGCTCCCAAAATGTGTTTGTTGTATTGCTCTCTCTGTTTTCTCGTCAAAGAGGACACGTTTTGCGTGTGTGTCCACCTTTACTGTGTCTCCATGAATAGATCCTCTCAGGTTAGCGTGTCCTTGTATTGGGAATGGAGCTGGGACGGATCTAGAGGAACTGCCCTTGCCTTGTTGTGGAATGAGTATTCCAGTCGACAAATAACAACATTCTCATCAGTGTGTTCATTCTCTTCCATCCAGTCTACATCTCCTCCTGGTTTACGGACAAGTTTACGTCCAGTTCTGAACTCCCTTCTGTGATTCAATTCTCTCATGTACTGGGCAACTATTGTGTCAGCATTGTGTGGTAGTTTAAAAGAAGTTGCTTCATTAATGATGCTGTGAGGAAACACCAGCTCTTGAATTTCTTTTGCAGCGTTTTTTCCTTTGGCCTCACTCTCAGGGAGTGCAAACTGGAGTGTCTCACATTGGACACATCGCTGCAGGTATTCCTTCCAGCAGTTGACCTCATATTTATCTCCGATTTGACACAGAGTGAATGGATTTCCAACGCAGCAGATGAGTGAGCGAGCCCTCGTCATGATGGTGTTGAAAACCAGCTCATGGCTTATGCTGCGAACTGGGTCAGAAGGGTCACCATTTTCGTTTGTTGGTTCGGTAGTGCTGAGAAATACTGCATCAAATTCATAGCCTAAGAGGGGAAAAACTTCACTCTTAGAAACAACAGAAATCTCTTATAGTAAATTCTCATACCTTGAATGAGGTATGTTGGTTTGACTTCGACTTTACACGGTAGGTGTTCACTATATAATCTTTTCTCCTTCATTTCCTTCCTTAGGATCTCCACCTGGTCAAAACCAACATAACAGAGACTGAACAGACTATACAAATAAACATACACACCTGTTTTCTTGTGGAAGCTAGAACTCCTACGACTTGTTTGGCGCTGCTCTTTGGCCACTGTCTGAGAAAACACTGAACTTTTTCGATGAGCACCCTTCGCCTCGTGTACATCCTCATCTGGGAGATTCTTGGAGTTCTTGTCGATGCTGGTACAGGTGAAGACCAGTGGGTAGGGAGCCAGTGGGTGTGTCTCACTGGAGCTCCGACTGAGGAGAGTGTGCTGGTAGAAGAGACTTGAGGCGAAGGCCAGGATACTGGAGTGGCAGCGGTAGTTAGTGAGAAGGGACGCTGTGTGATTCCTGATGCTGCCACCAATTTTGTACGACTTGTACAACTTGAATAGGCGCTCCAAAAGAGAGACCCCCAATTCCTGCTTTTGTGCCAAGTTACTCAGCACAGCCACCCCGGGACCAGTCTAAGAAAAAAGTCAAATTTGAATTAGTCCTGAAAGCTATTAGGTGTTGGAGACACTGACCTGTTTATGATCTCCAACAATGACAATTTTTGTTTGTTCTTTTACAACTGCCAGTGCACCAAGTGACTCTGGCTCTCTGGCCTGGGCCCCCTCATCGATCAGGATGTGGGAGAAATACAACTGCCTAGGGCTATTGACTTCAAGTCGTTTTAGGTTGGTGGCTGTGAGAAAGGTTGTCACAACTACTCGTTTCCTTGCTAGGTCGTTTATTTTGACTTGACTCATTAGTACAACTCCATCGTGGCCATACTGGATGTGATCGGCGATGTTTTGATTTGGTACTAGTCGCATGATTTTGTTTTGGTACCTTTTGTAGAGCTTACTGTATATGCTATCTGCACATTGATGCTGATAAGTACAAATCAGAATATGGGAGTTTGGATCGCAAAGCAATGCAGATGCGGCAGCAGCTAGGATGTGTGTTTTCCCAGTGCCAAATGGACCCAGGACAAGAAATGGAACTCTGGGATCTGAGGATATCATTCTCTGTAGAGCATTCATTTGGTATTCTCCATCCAGTGTGAATTCTTTTATTGCGGCTTTTTCTTTCCAATTTAAATCTTTGCCTGTGATTACTTCTTTCAACAGCCTTTTACTTGGAAAGAGCTTATGCAGTGCATATTGGTGTAGGCAATTGACAGCCTTGTGTAACCCTTCAAAATATTTGTGATTGATTTCAAAGTGCACGTACGCAGGGCCTCTTGGTAAAGCTGAGAGTCTTTCAGAGGGCATTTGAACCAAAAGAGTATCATTGTGACTGTCTCTGTATAGCACCATACAGTCAATACTAGACTGGCCCAATGGGATGTGAACTATGGCGTGGCCATGAATAGCATAGTCCATGGCAGCTCCTTCCATTCCATGTAGCTTCAGCTTGTTCTTGAACCTTTCTACAGTCACTGAGCCATTGCACCTGGGTATGCATGTACATTGCACATGTGGAGACATCAAAACTACCACCTCTCTAGACACTATGTGCACACTAAATCTGACTATAACAAGAAGCATTCTCAATCACTTTACACCCTGGGTTTCAGAGACAAGGGGGTTAGGGGACATATTATTATAAAACAGACCCAGTTAGGCAAACCCTGAACATTCACTGTAAGCCTAGTTCTTATGCATAATGGATATGGTTTAACTCACAGTGATGCCATTTTCTGACCATGTGCTATCTCATCAAGACATATAAGCTTGTGAAACTTGTCAAAATAGTTCTCAGGGAGTAGGTTCTCATCGAGCCCCACCTGGGCAGCAGTAAGAAAGCCTTCGTCAGGTGAGTAACTATAGTTCCCCCGGAGAGCAGTGTAGTCTTGAATCTGCATCATTTGGTATAGCTAGTTAATAAAACGTCAGTTGTGTACTGTACATTTTGCTAATACCTGCTCTAGTTTTCCATGAACAAGACTCCATTTCCAGTACTCTAGCTCTTCGATAGAGTGAGCTCTGTTGCAGTTGTTTCCATCAGGACAGCCACCTGGCCTGTGGAGCCTCTCACAGAAAGCCAGCTGCTGAGGATGACAGCCATATAGACTTGGAGGAAGCTCAGTGACATTCGTCACTTTGTTGTTGGTGCCAACAATAAGTGTGACTCCATTCTCTTCTTCATGGCCAGGCAGTTGCCCACACTCGAGCCAGGTTAGCCAGCGGGTGTTGTCGGACTGAGCTGCACTTTCATAGCACTTTGCACATACTTCAGTTGACGGACACTGTGGGACCAGTCTTGAAGTGCACAGCAGCTCCCTCAGTTGTCGATCTACAGGTAGGGGATGACAGCTATGCAGTTCTATATCAGCTGGGCCGTAAGTCTTTACCAAATAATACAGGTATCTCCTTACCTTTGAAAACTTTTCTGATGAAGTCCCATGTGTGATACTCCACCTCCGAATGGGGAAATTGACATGAATCTTTTCTCTGGCAGTATTGTCGTGCCTGGCAGAGTCGGATGGGTGCCTTTTTTCGCTCAATATTTGGTGGAGGATGTCTCATCTGGACCAGTCTCATTGCACTTGGCTCAATTGAAACAAGTGTCCCCCCATACTGGTGGCGATGTTGGTGTGGTTTGAAACATCTCAACTTGATGAGCCACACAGCATGAGGGTTTTCCAGCAGACACTGAGAGCACACCCAGTGCTCCCATGGCACCACCACCTCCATCTCTCCTCCCTGTCAGGGATGGGAGAG
>CASHTH010003390.1:0-11459 GCA_030341885.1 Geodia barretti
GGAGAGGATGGAGAGAGGGAGAGAGGGTGGGGGGTGAAGAGAGAAGGAAGTCGGGCGGGACAGGGAGGGGGGAAGAGAGAAGAGGGAGAGAGGAGAGAGGGGGAGGGAGACAGGATGGGGGCAAGAGAGGAGAGGGAGTGGGAGAACGAACCCAGAGTCTGTCTAGCCTACCATCTCCATTAGTGCTGATCAGCTCAGTCCATCTTTGCCACAGTTTACAGTCACACGGCTCGTGAGGCTCCTTCACACAATGCCTGCAACAACAGCCACACGCTGTGTAAATTCCCCAAGAGAACGTAGAACAACTCTAAATGCTGCCTGCCACGGTGCCTCAGAGCACCGTCATTCAGTTTTCAAAAATGCATGTCCCCTGACCCCCAGCGTTGCTGAGCTCTAACATTTAAACCAAAAAATGAGGTTTCCACTTCCCCTCCAGCTCCCCTGCTTCAAGATCTAAATCTTTTAAAGTGCTGATTTCGTTCCCAGATCCCAGCAGCTGGTACGTGTGAACATATTCATGGCCATTGTGCACCAAACCAAACCACAACTGTTGCGTACGCCTCATCTCAACTCGACAAATGAAGCATTCACGGGCTACTGGTTGGGAACTCCGCGACGTACCGGTGGTTGCGGAGTTCGCCGGAGCGCGGGTGATGTGGCCTGGGGTGTCTCTCCCTAGGCCGCGTCGCCTGTGGGTCCGCTTTTTGACCCTCGGTGTGCATGCGCAGCGAGGGTTACTGTATATAGTCGCTCTGCGTAGTGTCGTTCGGATCGATCGGATCGGATCGGATACGACCTACTTAACGGGCAATGAAGGTCAGGAATTATGTGCGGTTTTCTCTGCTCAGTTGCAGAGCTAGAGCGCGAAAAAGCCAATATGCAAATAAATACACAACGGACGGGATGGAGTCTGATCAATCCGCGTGCTTTGCGTACCTCGGAGGCACCAGAAGATGCAACGCAGAGCGTGTACCGCATCTCGCATGCTATCTAGTAGTGTAGTTAGCCCGCGTCAGACTCAGCGCGAGCTGGCTAGAGACCACACGAGTAACAGCTAAAACTAACTAAACCCAGCCCATCAATTAGTGGTACTGCGCATGCTTTTACTTACGCGTGCGCGTCTCATGTTTCATTTTGTGGCGTGTCACACTCCCTAGGCCTGTCACCTGATGATCCACTCTCTTGGAGCTCGATCACATCTCGCAGCGGCTCATCTGGCCAGAGGCCAGGTCTGGTGCAGATGTTTCGTTTCCGCGTGTCCCACTCCCTAGGCGCATCACCGTTGGTCCGCTTTTTTGTTTGTTGAATTACAAATTGTTGAAGTGTTGAATTTTTGTAAGAACCACACTCCAGATTATAATGTTTAACCTTACCGCCTTCTTTGAGGCAAAAAACTCAGTGGTATCCACCATTGAGCTATGTACACCCATCATCACCATGTATGTGTGTTTGTTGGATATCCCTAGGCAACCTAATATGTATGAAGCTAGGTACTGGGGGATTGTATCAGCCTATACAATCCTACATATGCAAGCAGGGTTCATACATGTCATTGGCCTAGGGATATCTGTTGCACTGCAACATACATACTGTGTTCTTGTCTACAATGAAACGTATTCATGAGTTTTACAAATTGCCTTGTTTTAGTGTATAAAACCACAAGTGTATCCTCACATTGACTCAACTCACTAAAAGACTGAGTTGGCCACTGTAGACTGGGAACTGCCAGTCACTTCTAGCCCCCGCCCTGGAGGTAGCTGGTACATGTCCCACCACTAGAGGCCTGGCACACTCAAAGCAGCCTCACCCCACTGCCACGAGGCATACAGACCTCTATGTGGTCATTCATTTTACTATTTCACCCAGCTCTGGTCTCTATGTATGTGGTCACTCATTTCACCCTGCTCTAATGATATTATTTCACCCCACATTGCCCCATGCCGCTGTTATTCAACAATGCTCGTTTTTGAGCTATGTATATAGAGCCACTCTAGATAGTCCTCACCAGCAGAACCCGTGTCCGTTGCAGCACTCTACATTGAACCCGAGACAAATCCCCTCCTCGGTCGCCACGGCAGCAGGTGGACTTTGACCTCTACGACTCTCTCTGCCCCCTCCCCCCTCCTCCCTCTTGACGCTGACGGCACTACCACAGTTCGGGTAGGGACACCATTTGACGGCCGAGTAGGTGTCGACAAAGTTGCTGAGATTAAGACTGGTGTACTTCTCATAGAGAGGCCGTGGGACTAGCTTGGATATGGTTTCCTGCGTATATATACACGAAAAAAGATCACATTATCACTGAGAGAGCAAGGAGTCACTACCTGAATGTACAATATAGAACTTAGTCGTCTTCATTTGCAGCTACAGTAATGGCTATACACACATTAAGTAATGGACTAGCTATGTCACTTAGCTAACATTCAAATTGATCAGTCAATACAACAGAGTTAAGACAAACGTGGTGCTAGATCACAATAAAATAGCCACTATAGGAATACTCTCTCTTTTTCCTCCCTCCCCTCTCTCCCTCCCTTCCACTTTCCTCTCTCTCCCTCCCTTCCACTCTCCCCTCTCTCCCTCCCTTCCACTCTCCTCTCTCTCCCTCCTTCCACTCTCCTCTCTCTCCCTCCCTTCCACTCTCCTCTCTCTCCCTCCCTTCCACTCTCCTCTCTCTCCCTCCCTTCCCCTCTCCCCTCTCTCCCTCCCTTCCACTCTCCCCCTCTCTCCCTCCCTTCCACTCTCCTCTCTCTCCCTCCCTTCCACTCTCCTCTCTCTCCCTCCCTTCCCCTCTCCCTCTCTCTCCCTCCCTTCCACTCTCCTCTCTCTCCCTCCCTTCCACTCTCCCCTCTCTCCCTCCCTTCCACTCTCCCCTCTCTCCCTCCCTTCCACTCTCCTCTCTCTCCCTCCCTCCTTATCCACTCTCCCCTCTCTCCCTCCCTTCCACTCTCACTCTCTCTCTCACCCTCCCCTCCCTCCCCTTCCTCTCCTCTCCCTCCCCTCCACTCTCCTCTCTCTCCTCCCTCCCTCCACGGGTCACCTTACGTGAGGATTTCTCCCATCAATCCTAATTAATCTCCATCATCTAATCCTCATTATCCTTCCCCCATTATCCCCCTAGCTATCCTCTCCAATCCTCCCCATCTATCCCTAATCCCTTAATCCCCTCCCCAATCCTATCCCTCCCTATCATCCCAGTCCCCCATCTAATCCCTCTCTTGTTATCTAATCCCTATCCCCCCCCTAAATCCCCCCCCCTATCTCATCCACATATCTCCCCCCCATCAATAATCTCAAATCCCCTTATCACCATTATCTAATCTCCCCCGTCCAATCCCCCCGCTCCTAAATCATCCCAAAAAAATCCTATCCTAATCTATCCTAATTCCCTATCTATCCATCCCTAGTCCCCCATCCTTTTAAAATCCATCTATCCCCCCTATCTATCTATCATCCAGCTAAAATCTATCTATCCCTGATCCTACCCTTATCTGATTCTTTCAATCATCTAAGCTCTTATCATCCTTAATCCCCCCTATCCTATATCCTATCCCCATTACTCCCTATTATCATCTCCCCCATCCATCCCATCTATCCTTAACCCCCCCTTAATCCTCAATCATCCAATCCTCTCATCCCCATCTATCCCCCATTATTCTTGGTAGCATTGTGTTCGGGCAGCGGATCTCTCATCCCAGACCTTCGCATCTATTCTCCCACAGATAACTGCAAGTAATAGACCACAAACACCGCGAGTGTGTACAGTGGGTAAAAAAGTGTGAGGATAAATCTGCAGTTATCACCATCTGTTGTGTACAGCTATTCCATGAAATCTGTTGGAAGAGACATTACTATTGCAGGGAAGTCTGGGAAAAGTGAAGCTCACATTTGCTACTAAAAGTTTGCTGCCTGGACATTCATCTGCTCCACAGTGCACGTGGTATGCTGCACGGCCAATTCACGCTTTGAAAGGGGCAAAAACAAACTGCCTGATTTTTCCAGATGTAATGACCAACTGACAACAAATGCGTCGCTAGTTACGATGAATTCTCCCCTGCTGTATGTTTTTCCCCAGACCATCCCCAGACAGTCGTCCTCGAACTCTGACCTCAGAGGCTCCCGCTACCAAGTTCTACCTCCAATAGGAGCACACCCTCATGACATGAGCTACAAAGAATGGAAGAAGCAGTAAGTGTTATAGTTACTGCACGGCCGATATATGCGTTCATGCTCATGAAACTCAGCACATATACGCTCGAGTGGTTAGAGTGTTTTGCTCATGTAAATGTTCCTTGCTCTACTGATGATGATGTTCACTCAACTATTGCAGGGACCTCTCAATCAGGAGCAAGACAAGACCACGACCAACAAAACCATCAACTGACCAGGTACATTATAGAGCACAGCATGCACCCTCTCTGACAAGCTGATGCACAAGCAAGGTATACAATGCAGTTTACGTGAGACGAGCAGTTTGTGGATGCGGCCATGCCTTCCCATCTAACGTCTGTGTCGGTGCATATAGTCAGTTTCACTATATACAGTTTGGAGTTGGGTGTCTTTGGTGGTTTAATTACCCCGGTCTGCTCTGTACATACTGAGTGAGAGTGTACTGTGCCATGACACAGTGGTTTGAGGTTTGCCTTTGTAGATTCGAACCCCTACCAGCTGAGTTGCCCTGGTAGCTAGAGCTCTTGCCTAGACAGCAGAGTGTCGTGGGTTGTAATCCCACCCAGGGCAGCTCTTCTTCTTTTATTCCTTGAAAAAAAGGAGTTGTCCTGGGTGCACAGTTTACTTGTTTGCTTTGCCTTGCTACCTTGTTGCAGACATTTACCAATCGCAAAACTTTCAACTTGGGTGATTCCTGAAAGTTTAGGGGAAAATAGTATGTTGTTTGCCCCGCTGTGCGGAATGTTCCAACCCTGCAATAAAGTACACCCACACACAAGTGATGCTCATAGTATTATCATTCCTCCCTCTATCCTCAGCCTCCCAGTCCCCCCACCCCTCTCCTCCTCCACCTGGGACTGAGTGCCCACACCCACTCCCTGACTGACTACTCCTCTCTCTACGGAGATCTGGAGAGGTTCCACGTCGCTCCACCGCACACCCTCCCCCTCTCACCCAGCACCCCTACCCCTCTCAAGATAAAGAGTGGCTGAGAGGGACCTGATACTGTCCGTCCTCCGTGAGATGGCAAGGTACGAAGAAAGGAGGGATAGTATATATAAAAAAGAAGGGAGACAAGATAGGGGTGGGATATACGAAACATGGTTTATAAACAGATTGTGAGCACACTAACAACTCTGAACCCATCACATTAGTGTGAGATGCTTCATGTTTGCACATAATGTGCCACTAACTATTATGTGTACACATGCCAGCACGACTCACGAATAATGTAGTGGTTGAGTTGTAGACATGAAGGTATTAGACCATGTACATACATACATACATACATACAGAAAGCCAGATGCTCTGTAAAAAATTGCACGCAGTCGTTGTGTCCACTTTGTCAAATTCACTGTGTGGGTGTTTACTTCAGGTAGGCACCTTCCCAAGAACAGCTCTTGGGTGCATTGAAACAAGGACACCTAACTTAAGTGGATATGTACTTTTTTCTCTCCCTTTAGTGTTTGGATTAGAGGGGTTCCTCTGTATACACTTAATTATCCCCAAGAATAGCACTTGCACTACTGACCACTTAAGTGGATATGTACTTTCTTCTGTCCCTTTGGTGTTTGGATTAGAGGGGTTCCTCTGTAAGTGCTTCAAAAATAACACCTCCCCAAGAAGAGCTCTTGTGTGCATGAAAAATAGGGACCTTACCAAACTGGATGTGTATACTGGTGTGTGGATACTGCTGCACTTCAAAGTCAACTGCAGTACACAAATCATATCAGAGCCGTTTCACGTGTATAGGAATTAAGCGACACTCATCTCTCTCTGTACACACACAGGGAGCTCCTTGATGACGGAGACTTCCACACTGCCCTGGAGCAAGTGGCCCAGGAACCAGTCCCCTACTTCACTCAGTTTGCCACACAACAGTCAGCCACGGCGGCACACCAAACTAGAGCTAAGCCTGACACACCACAGCAAACCACTCTCCAGACAGCTCAGTTGGCTGCACCTACAGCACGGCCTCGCGAAGCAGCTGAGACAGCTACAGCACAGGAAACAGTAGCAGAGCCAACTACAGCAGAGCTCCGTGGGAGGGAGGGAATCCAGGAACACGTGGAGGGGAGGAGAGGAGGTGGCTCCTCTACCACTGAGAGAAGTGAGAGGGAGGAGGAAGGGAGGGAAGAATCTGATTCCTGTGACGAAAGAGGAAGGAGACACGAGGAGGGACAGATAGTGGTTGAAGAAGAGAAGAGGAAATCACTGACGAGTGAAGAAAACAGGAGAGAAGAAACATCAGGCAATCTCCCCGAGAGGTAAAGTCTCACACTCTGTCATAATTATGTCAGTAGACAAAGACACACTGATACTGATTGACACAACTTTACTAAGACAATAGTCCGTATTCCTGATTTCTTGTGGAGATCAGGAAAATCTGGCAATGATTGTGTTTAGTATAATAGTTGTGCTGGTGTTATAGTAGTATCTCTACTATATTTATAGTACATAAATAGGGTGGCTTATGAACATGTCTGAACTGCAATGAATTCAAATTGGCAGGGGGCACCCCGACGACGAGGTGGAGGTTGTGATGGAGTCAATTCTGGAGACTGCACTGCTGGAGGTGATGAGAGAGGCTGAGGCTGGGCTGGTCGACATCACTGCTCCACACTTCCTGGTGGCCACACCCACCACCCTGACTCACATGTAGAACACCCACTTATACACGACTCCATAGAGCACTCACTACACACACACACCACTCTAACACTATGTCACTAACTTGCATCGCCTCATGCCATGAACTCAAACCTACTAACATCCAACCTTCACCATGCGCCGTATGGCAAGATCAAAGGCAACTACACATAGATTTATACCGTCTTTCAAAAGCTGCCTCTATCTATGAGATGAATTCAGAATCCTAATCAGGGTATATAGCCTTCGACAAAAGATTACAGTCATTGGTGAAATTGTGTTGTGTGTCTTGCCTTTGATATAATATACATGCCATAATGAAACTCGTATTTAACGAAACTCGCATAATAAAATGGAAGCAACCAACCATGTTACACACACACACACACACACAGATATCAATACACTACTACCATCAATTTTTCCATCTATGATGTCGAAATATTCAGTCCTCTCTCTCGCAAATACTCCAGCAATAACTGCAGCTCTACGTCCAGGAGATCTGGATCAAATTCTAGTTCTTCCCTACATGATGTGTGTGTGTGTGTGTTAGAGCAGCATACGGTATATAGAACCTCCGATAAAGGACACTCCAAGTATTAAGGACACAACAGAATAACCCTCTCACTACAACACAATTTGAGGTCACAAACGTTAATATTATTTTCTGACTACGTTCAAGAGAGGACAACCGTCCTATAAATAAAGGTCCTGTTTCCAACGATTCCGGTATTAATGTTTAGTTGTTGTTGAGTTGAACCTCACATTGCCACACTAGTAATTACCGCTATTGCGCTTTCTATAAGCCACATCAACCACCAACCACTGTTCAAAAGACATTGAGAACACATAAACATAAAATAAAAAATCAGTACAAAAATTTGAGATCATGTGAGCATAACAATCACACAAAGAGACTGGTCCTATACAATCTCCTCTGTTCAGTTGGTGGGTGGTGAAAGGCCTTGGGCATTGAAGATGGAAGACTATTTTGCAGTCAGTATAGTTCCAGAGAGTCTACGATAAGGCGTGGTCGTCTTCTGCCAGGATGAGGAGTGGGTCTCCGGTTACGATGCACACTGAACACTCTGTATGTTGGCAGCAGCAAATGGTTGTTGTCGCCTCAGTTGTTGTGTTGTTTACATGTACACAACTCAGTTGTTGCAGTGGTTGTTGTTTTACACAACTCAGTTGTGTTTTTTACATGAAAAAACATGTTTATAGCATACTAGCTCAGAGGAAAAGAAAGAACCTCCCCCACCCAAGCACACAAAACATGTACATAACAACAACTCGGTTGTTGTTATGTACACAACTCAATAATTGTTTTTTAGACGTACACAACTCAGTTGGTTTTGTTTACATGCACTCAACTAGTTGCTAATGTTTTCATGTACACAATACAATAAAAAAACACGATTAAACTTTATTGTTTTAGGAGTTTTTGTGTAAAGGTTTTGTGAGTCACAACGGCAACAGGGTTCTTCTAGGACTTATTTGAGGGGAGGGGGAGGGGGAGGGAGGGGAAGAAAGCCAATCATTGTGCATTATTGCAGACATTTGCAGCACGTATTCTCTGAGTGTGCCTCTAAGTGTGACACTTTTTTCATAGACAAGCGGTGCCTTTACAGCGGAAAAGTGCTTCGAAGTGGCAAAAGTTTTTTCCTGCAATACATTTCTTAGTAATCATTGGCGAGTGAAGTGAGCACAGCTAGTGAGTCGCTATATTATGTTTACGGGCACTGCACATACCGTAATATTCTACTATACACAATGCAAAACACACGCAAAATATTGAACTGCTCGCTTGGCTCGCCAAAAATGCATTGCATTCCTCTAGTTATGTACACATACGTTGTATTTGGAGGAGGTTCTGGGTTCATGGGACGAGGAGGGTCCTCTTTCTTTTTCTGGAAGATGACGAGAGAGTGGTGAGCGGCAGCCCTGGCCACCTCCTTCATCTCGTGGAGGTACTCCTCACAGACATGGTCCACGTTCCTCGCTATCTCCTGCAGCTGATCCTGCGGCGTCCGCAGGTACGGGCGGTTGACCACCTGCGACAGCATCTCCACCACCTCCTCCAACTTTCCCTGGGTCCGGGGGGAGAGGGCAGAGACTCTTCTGAAAAGAACCCTACATGTAGTGAGGAGACTGCCACTAGAGTGGACAGTTAACTCTAGCCCTGATTGAACTCTAATGAACCTCCTCCAACTTTCCCTGGGTGGGGAGTGCAGTTAAACTTGTAAAAAGGACACTGCCCTCAGAGGAGACCTCAGAAAAATGTATCTTTGGTGTCAAGATTAGAGGGTTTTGCCAGTAAAAACTGTGTTTGTGAATTAACGCTGAACAACCTGTAGAGTTTCATGTGCTCCATTAAGGTCCATGCTCTCCGGTGGTAGAAAGTATCCAATGCAGTATGATGCCGATAACACCCTCCGAGCGTTCAGCAGGACACGAATTACATCATCGAGAAAGTTTCCCTCCTCTGTTGCCACGGGAACCGCTGCTGTTGCTGTGGCTTCGTGAGTGTCGTCGTCGAGAATGGAACCAGTCTCCGTTTCTTTGCCCACTTTCTTTCTCGTGGCCGCCACTGGAGACAGTGAGGAGGAGGGGGAGGAGGAGAAAGATAGAGAGAGAGAGAGAGAGAGAGGGGAAGAGGGGCTAACTACCAGAGCTTCATTATGAAAACCTCTGAATAAGGGATGCATTGTAGACGTGCTCTATAACCCTTATTCATACAGGTAATACAAATTAGCGAGCCAAGTGAGTCTACCTAGTCGTCTCAATGTGGGATTTTTCATATGTGACGGGCACTGCCACTGCACATACTGTAATGATTCCCAAATATGTGTGCAGAAAATTGAGTGCTCGCTTGCCAAAACATGCATTGCATTTCATTCGTTCCAGTGTATTGGTATGTATCGGTGTGAACCAAGTAGACAGGTGTTCTTTTTTGTTGGAGTGTCCTCTATCGTAGGTCCCACTGTAGCGGGAAGCTTATACAGTGGAACCTCCGAACAAGGGACACTATGGGGCAAACACCCTAGTAGAGAGGTCACCCCTATCTCGGAGGGTCCTTCATCAGAGGCTCCACTGTATATACAAACTAATAGATTATGCAAAAAGTGGACGAGTAAAAAAGTGATGACATGCAGCGGAAGAAAGAGATGACTCGGGTAGGTGAGGAGGACTTGCCTTTCTTCTCTAGAACCCGCCCCAGCATCGCCAGCTCTGTCGTCTTCCTCTGCGACTTTTGCAGCAGATTCAACTCCATCTGTAGTCACCATCATAAGACAGCTGTAAATTACCTCAGCCAAATGCAGCCAACAATGGTAGCATACTACCCTATGGCCAACATGACGTATGGTATTTTCTACAGTGTAACTTTGTGTCGTGGGAGACAAAATATCTCATGACACTACGTGTTACGATGAGTTCACACAACACGTTGATTGCATGCGTAAGCCCATCACAACCATACATTAAGGTGGCGTGAAAAATTTTTACCATACAAAAAGGTTGTCAATGCTAATTCTGTTACTACTGAATGAAAACATTGTTTGTGAGCAACCGTTACCTCGAGGCTGTTGAGATGGTTGCTGTATCGACTGAAGTAGTGTTCAAATCTCTGTCTTTTCCCGGTCTCTTCTTCCTTGGCTGCCTTTGTGTAGTCCTCCATCATCCCCCTCCTTGCCTTCTCCACCTTCTCTCTGGCTGCCTGCTGCTCCTTGAACCTGTTACACCTGGATATAGCGTGGGAGGGAGGGAGGGAGAGAGGGAGGGAGAGAGGGAGGGAGAGAGGGAGGGAGGGAGGGAGGGAAGGAGGAAGGGAGGGAGGAGGGAGGGAGGGAGGGAGGGAGGGAGGGAGAGAGGGAGGGAGGAAGGGAGGGAGGGAGGGTTTGCTTCATCAAGCTCCACATACCCCATGAGCATTCTTCAAGGCAGCGCAATATGAAGGGACACACACAGTGTTAGTCATCAAGTGTTGGCTATTAGGGGTAGCCTACACTTTACACTGGTGTATTCAGGTGTATTCACATTAAACACAGAGTGGAACTGACGTGAAGTAGCCGCCGGTCTTGTAGCTGTGGAGGTGCCAGGGGTCCATACATACCCAGCAGAAGTCATACGCACACTGCATGTGCACACACACACACACACACACACACACACACACACACACAACACAACACAGATGAACCATTACACGATACTGCAACACATTTCTAGTGAGGGAATGCTTTAAACTGCTCTAAACGCTATATTTGTGCATTGTGAGGGAGGTGGTTGTCAGAATGAAATGGGCTCAATTCGCTTCCGAATTTCTTAATAGCTCACCTTTTTACAAGTTATGTGATTACAACCATCGTTCTTCTGTATGGGGGAACTGCATGGTAGGATTGGAGAAGGAATGACAAAAGTGTAGTGTAATGAAAAAAGAGAGAGGGAAGGAGAGGTGAGGTAGTAATATAGAAGAGGGAGGGGGGAGGAAAGCGCAACAACTTGTATGCAGTAAAGATTATGCCGACCTGCACGTTGGACAAGGTTTGGTAAAGTTAACAATCCATCGTGCATTGGCTGCAGCCTCTTGTCCTAGTCTTGCAATGGCTCCGTCCACTGTGGGTGAGAGAGTGAGAGGA